>DVQO01000454.1:0-16747 GCA_018231785.1 Danaus gilippus | reverse complement strand
CGGGAGAGTATAAAGCAGACCCAAAGATGTGCATACAAAGCTTACTGTAACAAAGAAAAAAATACATTTTATATAGTGTGATATTATAGTGCTGATAAGTTTTATTCTTACGTATTATTATTAAAAACATTTAAATCCTATTGCTCCACCAAGAAGAGGGAGCTCTTAATTAAATTGTACTTTCTTTTTGAAAATTAATATATTGCATAAAATAATATACAGTTAAAACTGTATACATTTGTCAGACAAAATCATATCGCTAACAAATACGTCTGGTTCCGGTATGTTGTCTGATGAAGCCGCATAGAGGATGAGTCTGAACAGATGTAATGTTGTTTGAGCCGAGTGCAATAACTCATGATATTTGTTGACAATGGTACTTGGTTGTGTAGTAAGATCCAAATTCGAGTGGTCTATGGGTGTCTCCATTCAGTGGCCGGGCCCATTTTTTAAAAATAATAATAATGTTTATTTATCTCAAACACATTACAATTGTATAGAAATTAACATAATCTGATCACAATGCATAAAGGTAAAAGGTATTATATGTAAATAAAATCTATTGTCCCTGAGCTAGGTATAAACATGTATTTCAGGCGACAGTACTCTCCTGTTGCAAAGGATTCATTATACCAAGTTTACTAAAGTGGAATAGCCTAAAAAGTCAACACAATGTATTATGTAGTGTATGCTAAGCATATTATCGTTAGCTTTAACTTAGAATATAACTAGTATAGTAAAATAGAATTAGTAGTATGTGTAAAATACAGTATGAGTGTGTGTGTGTGTGTGCTTACTAGGAACCTAAGACTTCAAGCAGCTTTTCAGTTTCATCGTACGACTTTGCTAGCAACCATTCTTTTGATAGTTTTTTACATTTATTTCTATTAAGGTGATATATATTTATAAGTTTGTTCATTTTATTGTATAATCTGGAGCTAATAATATAATAATGTCTCCCTGCAAGTTTACTTCTGTGTTTTTCAATGTGGAGTATTATATCTATTCTCCTTTTATCACGATTATCAACATAAGTAAGGGTATTGTGTTTGCGTAAAACAGTTTCATAAATAAATAGTTGACGAACGGATAACACCCTGCAATCATTGTATAATTCGTTTGTCGGATATCTGTAGGGTCTTTTAGTCATCACTTTCGAGATAGACCTTTGAGCTCTTTTTAGCTGTAACAGTGATGTTTTATTGTTTCCTCCCCATACTGTTATACAATACTTTTAAGCTCTGAGATTTTTAAATATGTATACTAGTTTTCTTATTTTAAGTAGTTAAATTAATAATGTGTAACTTCCAAGACAAAGTATTTTCAATTAGTAGTCCAAGATATTTTATATTGGAAGCATACTCTACAGTAGGGCAAGAACAGTTGATGGTATTTAGTGAGTCACAGTTGTGTGCTTTTAAAATACATTTATGAGCATCAGGTAGAGAAGAACTGGATGACGAAAAGGTGAGGAAATTACTTTTGTTAATATTTAAACTCAATAAATTCGCACACAACCAATCTGATACCAGTTTTAGAGCATGCTCAGCATTACTGAAAGTATTTTCCCATGTATCCCCTGTGATGAGCAAGACCGTATCATCAGAACAAGTATGTAGACTATAAATAAATATAGTTTAGTTATAACTATTGTAATCGCTATAAAGATATTGATATGACAAAACAATCAAGTCATGCTCATTGCTGGATTCAAATTAGGCTAGTTTATATTTCATACGTACATAAAATCCCTATCTATATTATGCTGACACAATAACTATAATCTACATTCTACAACTTATTTAATCTGTACGGCGACTTAGAGAATGTCATTTACATTTTATTTGGTGCCAAAAAAATGTCAATTGTATAAAAGCTATCAGCCCACCTTAAAATATTCATTATTTTTTATATATAATAAACATTTATTTTCAGTTAGGTGAAAACCACCACGACTTCAACTCGTTGTTCACAAGCGACGCCGGTTTAAGAGCGTTCATGGAAAGAATGAAAAATGAAGACATATGAATTTTATTAATTGATTTCAGTTTTAAGTGTACTTGTTTTGTGTTGTCTTTTACAATCAATGAAATGTTATAAATTAATAAATATTTTTTTAATAAGTCTGCTTATGAATACTTTCAGATATTTTTATCTATATTTTAAACAGTAACAGACTGAACATATTTCACAGATTATATTCATTAAATATTCAATTTACTCAAACGATGAAGCTTCATAACACATTTTTATATATTCCAAGACAAATGGACATAGATTCTTGGAAGTTATCTTTTTCGCCTGTAACAAAAAAAAATTGTATTATTTTTTATTATATATAATTGGATAAAGAACAGATGTTAATTTGAAACCTGTTGGCGCAGTCAACTCCACGCTCGTGTCTTTTGAGATGGGAACTGTGAAGAAACTTCTGTTTGCAGATCTCACAAGCATATGGTCTCTCTCCCGTGTGTTGCCTAACAATATATAATAATCATTTAAACTTAAAATTATAATATAAAGTATATATATTAATATATCTCACCTCTTATGTACAACCAGATCGCATTTTTTGAAAAATTTCCTATCACATTCATTATAATCACAAGCGTAAGGAGTTAGACGATCGTGGTCACGTTCAATGTGATTTTTCAACTGAAACAATACATAATAATTATACATAGATGGCAATGTACTGCTGTTCTTACGTAATAGTATGTATATTTGTTTATTTATACATGCATGTGTGTTTGTGTGTACTCATTTATTCATGTGTGTAGTTGTTTGTAAATGTGTGTGCTATATCTCCTAACCATCCAAGCCGCGGTGAATGATCGTTCACATCGCGTACACTCGTGCCTCTCAGCTACGTGCGGTGTGTGCGTGGCTCGTCTATGTTTGTTAAGGGTTGAACGATAACTGAACCGTTCACCGCACACCGAACACACGTGGCGGCGGAGAGAGGCCTCGTGCGTACCTGGAGGGGGGAGGGGGGGGTTACTGCAAACTATATCATGATATATTATCAAGGATTGCTCTGAATGTCCTCATATACCTATGTGAGATCTAAAGTTGTCTCGTTTCTTGAACACTTTGTCGCAGGTGGAGCAAACATAAAGCACCCGTTTCCGCTTCAACTTTCTACTTTGTTTGTTCTCCTTTTCGTTTGTATCTACGTCACCAGTGTTAGGAGCTTGTGATTGTTCGATCTTCAATATGATCGGTTGTATGTTGTCCAACATGCTTTTGCTTTTGTCTATATCTTTTGTTTTTATCTCCGTGGCGTCTTCCACTTTACCACTCACCACACCGACGCCTATATTCAACATGTCTGTTAATTGTTCAGCATCGATCTCACTATTTAGACTTATGATGAACATATCGTCGTCTTCTGTGGAAATATACTGAACACTGTTTTCACCGATCAGCTGATTTAAGTTCGCAGCCAGATTACTGCTCGCCTCTAAATCTACGTCACTCTCGAATATTGTGGCACATTCGTTGACAGTGACTTGAGTATTCTGTAATTCTTGATGTTTATTAGCGTTTATAGTGTCCACGTTTAAGAGCTCATCTGGTAATAGTTCCGCTTTGACCTGATATATCGCGTTCATTATATCTTGATCCTCGCCCTTACTTGTATCGGTGAAATCGAACATCACTTCACTTTTATCGTTACCATAATCTATATCGCCAGGGTTTATGTTAAATATCTGATTATTTTGGAAGCTATCGAAATCTATATCGTTGTAAAGCAGTTCGTCGTCCAATATGTGTAATTGATTCATTTCTTTAAGGAATTCTATTTGCATTAAGTTGTCGTATGAGGCAGAATCGTTCGTCACTTGATGGTTGTAACTTGTTAGACCGCTTTGATGATTTGACATAGTCATATAGTCATCTTCAACAGATAATATATCATCAACAATATTGTCCTCTGTTCTTGTTGCGTCTTTACTACGATTACTCTTCTCTTTCTCTTCTTTATGAGGTGTGTGCTGTCTGAAAGTAATTGTAAGCTTACAAAACCATTGAAGTTATTTTCGCGGAAATTACAGATGGAGGTTAAAATTTTGCACAGTTTCATATACACATAAAAACCGAGTTATATGCCTTTGTAATATACAAAACGGTCAAGTTGCTAACTGTAACAAAAACTGTGTAACTGTTTCAATATTAACTTGGATCAGAAACATTTAACACAAATATTATATTTAAAATTAATTACAATATTTATCATTTGAAATTTACTGGAAACCAAAATTTATTTATGAGAAATAATAAGTTGAATATTTATATAGTACAAGTTTTATCAAATGTCATGAATAGTTTACCTTATACAATGTTCTAGCAATGAACTTTTATATTGAAATGTAGCTCCACAAACCCTGCAGTAATTCTTCCTAGTTTTGTCCTGTGATTGACCAGGATTTTGGGATTTGAATTGAGAGCAGTTCTTCTGATGACGTCTCAATGATGCTACCTGAAAAAAATTACAGAAAAAAACAGTTCAAAAAGCTTAATTACTTAGTGTTCTATTTTTAAAAATACATTTTGCTTAACACCTTAAGTCCAACATGTACAAATAAAACCTTTTTTATACATATAATTTTTATAAACATGACAAATACACACCTGTGTGAACCTTGTTTGACATCCGATACAACTGAAAGGTTTCTCCTTTCCATGCAATATCATATGTCTTTTCAAATTTGATTTATGACTGAAACCCCTACCGCAGTTTGGACAGACATGGGCCTTAATATCTATAATACATACAATTATTAATTATTTTTTATTTTAATTTATTTACTTTTAACATTCTCAATATTTCTTAAATAATACTTCATTATAAGATGTTTAAGTTATATAAAACTTAGACTCTTTATATAATCAATGCATTTCATTCAATCACTACAAAGTGACTATTGAATAACAATCAAAATATTATACTTAAATGAATAATAGCTGCTATGCTGTTTTTCCATAGCAAAATCCATAAATAAGACCTTATTTAAATTGAAAAATTTGTTTTTTACCTTTATGAGTGTCTAAATGTTCTCTTAAATCTGATGGTTTGTGAAAGCATTTTTCACACTGCTCACACTTATGGGGCCTAAAAGATATTAAATGTAGAATATTATAACAGATTAAAAAGAAAAGAAATGTATATTAAGATTAACTGTAAATAAATTTGCTTCTGTTAATGTTATCATTACCTATAATCTAAATGCTTAGCAAAAAGATGTTGCTGCAAACGCCACAAAGCCTCAAATGCCATAGAGCACTGTGGACACTTCCAAACTCTAGCAAGCGGCTTGTGTATCAAGCTGTGCTTCATTAGCTGTTGTTTAACAGCAAATTTCTGATCTGGACACTTGTCTGTAACAATAAACAATGAGCTTTAATAGTTATATGCATAAATACACATAAATTGAGGTTCCTTTCGAAACCTACAAAACATATTTCCACTCTATGTATAGATATAATTTATATGTATAATGTTAAAATAGTTTTACCACATATCCAAAGATTATCCTTAGAATGTACTCTCAAGTGACCATAATACTTCTTGGCATTATCAAACTTCTTGCTACATATCTCGCAGTGCAATGTTGTAGGTCCGTTAAGGTCGGGTTCCTCGAGAGGTCCATCAGCGGACAGAAACTGAGCCAAGACATCGTCAGTGCCCAATAATGAACCATGAGAAGGCAGGTCATTCGTGAAATCATATTCGCATTCTTGATTCTTCTTCAATACCAAATCAGTGGCTTCGGAATCCACAAACTGAAACGTTTTTGGTATTTTTTTAATATTTAACTGATAATTGTTTGCAAAAAGAAGTAAAGGCACTTACTGGAAGACTGAAGAATGACATGTTGGGTTCCATGGCATATTCTTTTACACTTTGTCCTACGGTAAAATTTTTATGATTTATACATAAAACAGTCTAACACATTCTACGTTACAATACGACTTATTAACACTAAGATTTGTACCGTGGTACAATTGTTAAGGATTGTTATTTTCTCAAGGCACAAAAGTCAAAGTTTTGACAGACGTCACAAGCAAATGGTAGACACAGTAGTGTTTGAATTATACAATCAAGTAAAGTTGTTAGTTCAACAATAAATGAGAAATGTAATACTCATTAATCCTAATTAAATTTACTCCTCAAAGTCACATTTTAATTACAAATTTTTGAATATATATGAGCTATTTATCAAGTTGAAGCATGAATCATAACATTAACATGTATAGTTAAGAAATCGATTCTATCAACATTTTATGCGAATGATTTACCATTAGCAGAGTATCGTATACTGAATGAAAAGTTGTGTTTTTAGCGTACAAATGACAAAGAAAAAATCATGTGATTGACATAAATTTCTGTGACTCGTTTATTTAAAAAATGATATTATAATTAAGTTATAAATAAATACCTGATATTAAGCAATTGCAAAATTTGATATTAATTTCTTTTATTTGAGTTAGAGTTTATGTTTTAGAGATATTCTTAATTTAATTTATTAGATAATCATTGCTGTGATAAACATAAAATTTATCTTAGGTATATTTATTAAAAAGACTGCAAGAGTATTTTACAACATCTTTTTACACAAAAATATGTGCATAGTTTTCATATATAATGGAACAAACGACGTCAAGAGTGACTACAGATTTATTTTAGTAGCAAACAGAGATGAATATTATAATCGGCCAGCACAACCTGTACACCCTTGGACGGAAAATCCTAATGTATATGGAGGTATGGGTTTAATCTTGTCAGTTCCGTTAGCTAATGTAACTATTTAAAAATAGTTTAACAAATTTTAATAACATTTTCTTCCACATCAGGCCGTGACTTACAGCCGGGAAGTGGTAATGGAACATGGATGGCAATAAATCCAGTACTCAAGAAATTAGGATTATTGCTCAATTTACCTGGATCCAAAAAAGAGAATGTGCAATGTAAGTCTATAAAATGTCAATGAAACTAATATATAATTTTCGTTTTTCATATTTTTTTTTATTACAGCCAGAGGAAGAATTGTGGCTGACTTTGTCAAAAGCCAATATGATACAAAAGAATATGTAGAAATCATCAGAGATTATGTTAATGAGTGCAATGACTTTTTATTTATCTCTTTAGAATATGGGTAATAAATGTCAACATACATTACATTTTATTTTAATAGATTAAAATATAAGCAAGTAACAACTTTAAATTACAGAGGTTCTGAACCTACAATTAATATTTATACAAATGTAACTGATAAATTGGAACAATGGACTGAGACTTACTTAGGTTTTGGAAACAGTCTTCCTGACAAACCTTTGAAGAAGGTGGAAGCCGGTAAAGAACAATTAAAGAATATATGCAATAAATATAGTAAAATCACTGACAAAGCAGAGTTAATCGAGGAATTGACAAAGTTATTAAAAAATACAGAGAGGTAGGTTTATATTTTATTAAATACTACAAAAAAATCAGACATTTGGTGTTACTTACTAAATCAATTATTCCAGGAATCTACCTGACTCTCAGTTGGAAAACAGACAGCCAAATATTTACAAAGAATTGAGCTCAATTTTTGTAAGCATACCAAAAGCAAAATATGGTACAAGGTACTTGGTAACCCATTTTATATGTGTCACATCTTGTTATACATTTTTAATTAATATTTAATTTTCAGAGCTCACACCATTTTACTTGTCACAAAATCAGGTTATGTGGATTTAATTGAAGTAAGCATGAAATCACCCATAAATGTTGAAGATCCATACTGGGAAAGGAAAGAATTTCAATTTGATAACATTAACCAAAACCATCTGTGATTAGAAATGAAATTCTATGAAATAAATATTTATACTTTAGTAGTATATTTTATTTAATCCAATTTTCCACCTTAAATTGTTCAGGCAAAATGAAATCTCCGTCTTGTTCCAAAACACATGCCAAAAACTTGGGTACATTGAGAACTGTTCCAGATATTAAATGAGGGAATTTGTGTTGCTTCTCGTGATCATACATAATCATTAGTCTCTTACTAATAAAGTCTCCACTTATTGATATATTTCCAATCTCAACATAACTTTGTAGAGAACTGGAGTACATTTCTATTGCCAATCTTAAAGATTCCCACATATTTAACTCACATGCCGGTACATAGCTCAAACGGAAATGATAACCAAGTTCACCATAAATTCCTTTAACAATCTCAATAGTTTCCTGAAACATTATATCAGCATCTGTGCTATTTTTTGTTATACCAAATAATTGAACAACCAAACTTTGACTAGCGTGTAGTAAGCTGGCCTTGTTTGGGTTAGACGGTATGTACTGTCTTCCTAAAGAAAAGTATTTCAATGGTAATGATTTACCATGCAAAATGTTTTTAGCATAGTATGCCAGGAAGGAGAATAAAGACCCAGCACCCGTCAAGTGCAGGCGATTATCAATATTGATTTTACTGTCTTCATTGTGGTGTAAAATAAATGTTGCATTTGGATCCGTATGATCCACCCCACATCCTTCTATAATGAGACTCTTGGAAAAATCTGGATTTGAGAACTGAGTGTAATTATTTTGTTTTAATTTACCGCTGAAGTAAAACTTTGCCCCCAATTCAAATAATGCTGCATCACCTTTTAGATAATAATTTCCATTTTGTGTATGTTGTAATATATTTAGTTTATCACCAATATCTATATGATTATTGCTATTTGATGGGTTGGATCCATATTCATAGATTATATTTTTATTGGAACATGGAGTTAAAGAGTGTAATTCATTTGGTAGTTTTAAAGCTTCCACAACAGCTGCCTCCTCCGCTGACCACAATGGAATTTTTAATTTGTTAATATTTTCTTTTAAAAGACTATTTTGGATTTTCAATTTTTCAACATGGTCGCCTTGTTGTTCAGCTTTAATCAGTACTCCTAATTCCTTGGACACAACACTTTTCCTTTCCTCCAATTGTAATTTTCTAGTTTTTAAATCTTCATAAACAGACCAAATATTTTCTATTTTATTCAGAACAATTTTTGACTTTCTTTTGTCCAAATTATTTTGCAGTAATTCTTTGTTCTTAATTCTTTCCTGATAATCTATGTGTGGTGTTATATAAGCGAAATTATCTGTTGCTTTAAGACTATTGATAAACAGGGCTGAGGATCTTTTATTGATTTTATTAAAATCATAGAGCTTAGTACTAAAAATGAGCTTACATACTTTATGTAGCATTTTCTTCAGTTTTTTTCTTTTTGTTTGGACTAACTTCCTCTGAATCCCTCTCTGTAATGTCTTCGTTTTCTATGTTTTTAGTTTCTTGTGTGACAATTTTACGTTTATTAGGTAGCTTGAAGTTCCCATGCCCCGCGGCTCTCTCAGACTCTTCTATAGAGTAAGGTTCAAGTTCCAATGCTTTTAATCTCCTTTTGTGTACCTTCGTTTTAAAATGCTCTGAAAGAGCGTGTTCATCGATAAAGTAGCGAGCACAATGTAGGCAGTAATGTTGAGCAGCACCAGGTAAGTCGAGATCAACGCTTTGATTCAATAACTTGTCTGCATTTTCTGTAATAATAAGATTCATACAAAATTATAACCTAAACCTCTTAAATAGCATGTGTTTAGAGTAACCATACGTTTCACACTAACCTTCTTTCAAATCTACGTCTATTTGGTCTAAATCCTTCTTCCTATTGCGCACTCGCCAGCGTTTTTTTAAATGGGTATCTCCGACATGATATTTCTTTCGTTTGTATGGCATTATATATTTCAAAATTAAATAATCGCACACTACACAAACGTCACAGTAGTGAAGTCAAGTCTTGAAGTTTCAAGATAATGACTATAAAACAAATATTTTTTCTGTTTTACTTTGACGTCTATTTAAGCTGTGGTTATTTTAAAATTTGATAGAGTTTGGAAAAATTTAATAATATTTTAGTAGTACTTAATATAACTCTTTAGGTTGATATAAATTTCAAAATGGACCTAACATAAAAGAAAATTTTATTTGAAAAGTTACGAACATCTTCGTTTTTAAGTACCTTTTCTCAATTTCCGAATCAGGAAGCCTTAGAATTAGATAACAATAAAACCCCTTTTCAGTTTATTATTTCAGATAATTAAATATGTATCTGGTATAACGAAGAACTACAAATTTTTAATCAATGAACTACGGATGAAACAATCTATTTACTTAATGGTGTTACATATAAAACTACAGTGTTTTTTAATTGAAGCAAACATATGCTATTTTGATTATAGATCTAATTATTGGACTCTTTTTCATATACCTACTCCTTTTTGCATATGTAAGGAGACAATGCATAAGGAATTTAAAATATGAAATAAGAAGCAAATAAAAACGAAGTCTCTATAAGGTAATTATTATTTCCATGTATACTAGTCTTTGTATAGATTACAGTTCTATAATTGGTAAATAAAAAACGTAATATTATGTGCAGAATACAGCATTATCTATTTTTCTGGATTTATTGTATTTTACTTGAGCAGCGACCGTAACATAGGATTGCCTCGTCAGTCTTCACACTAAAAGAGAACATTTTCCGTTTTTTCATTTGTATATCTACGTCGCAAATAGCATTTGCAAGGATTTATGAATGATAAATTGTATACGCCCATAAATAGTGTGACTGACTGACAGTTCAATGTAGGGGGAGAAGATATGTACCTATAGAACAAATGTTATTGCACGATTTTGTGAAATTTTATGGATTGTTAAAGAAGATAATTTAAATGTTAATTTTCATGACTCTTAATAGATGTCGAACAAAAAACACTAGTCGAGGTTACCGTTGATCATACCACGTATAGATGGTCATCACGGGTAACTTCTAAAGACGGAATACATATCAATTACATATCTTGAAGCAATTAATATAAAAATCTTAAAAATATTTTTCGTAGTAATAGTAGTGTAACGTATTTATATTGGATTCCAACGGCGAAAGTAACGAATTCAACACATACATACTTACTCTCTAAATGTAACAATATGATTGATGTAACATTGATAGTGAAATAGGAAAAATGTCGAAAGGTAGTCATGGATTAATGAATAAAACTTCCATTTATTCATATAATATAATCTTACAATAAAATTCAGGGGAATAGTATCATACACGAATAAATACAATACTAATAATGTATTAATTAAACAATTAATTTCTGTCTTATAATATTATTAGCTCTATTACAAAAAAAAAAGTAATAATATTAATAATAATTAATAAACATTAGTTACGGTGATTCAATGAAGGGAATGATTGAGATGATTCATTTAATTTATTATAAACATAATAAAAAACGCTATTAACTTAATATGCTTAAATAAATTTCGGATATTATAATATCGTAAGCTTGTAAGATACTACAAGTTGTATGTAATGAATGTTACACTGACAATCAATAACAACACATCCCGGAGGACAACCGGTTCAACTACAATAATCAATAATCTTAACATCAACTATGAAGGCATATCAAGGTGTGATAAGACGCAACTGAAGCTACACGCGTGTCCAATACAAACATTGCACGCTCGCAAACAATATTAAATCAAATAATATAACATCACCACTAACGCAGCCTATAACTATTACTAAACGTACCTACTGTTTACTTTACTCATAACCATAAATATTAAAAGCTGTTCTCAAAGGTCCCCCACATACTAGACATTTCTTCAAGCATTATATACATATAACAATTTAAACGAATTGATTTTTGTACATCAAACAATGTTTATCAGTTGTTCTTCTTTTAAATTTGAAAGCAACACAATTCGTTATGGTTTATTGCACTATTTAACTCAATTATTAGTTTCAATAATATTTTGAATATACCTGAACATGCCCTTCAAATATTAATTAAATAAATTAACTAGTGAACAATATCTGTAATTACTTCTTAACTATTATATATGAATCAATAATTTCGAATAATTTTCTCGTGTGTCAATCTAAATGCTACTTGGCCATAAATGTGTCACCGTTCAAGCACAATGTTACATAAACATTTATGTCTATGCACTCAGTGTTACAATTAAGCTCTGGCAGATCTAAAATTTGGTTACAGCTGCTCAGAATGTAGCAAAACGCCTAATTAACTTTTGTTTTTAAATATAATAAATTTCTCTAATCTTTTGTATATTTTAGTCTTAATGTTTAATATGAATATTCGATTGGTTCAAATGGTTACAGGTTTGAGCACGCGATCTCTACGAACTACAGATTTAATAAGATATTCAAAAATACATCATGTATGCGTAAAATTTCTAAATATTGATCGGGTAAAGCAGACTTTATATATTTTTTTAAGGCTGTTAACTCCTACAAACAACAACGATTAAAGTTAATTTTAGAACAATTCACTACTCATTGAAGGTACGTAATATATTTTAGAGGTATAGAGTACATGCTGCATCCAACAGTTCGTCTGTGGATAGGACGTTCAAACTAAACGAGTCTCTTAGCATTTCTGAGTTAGTTGTTATGTCAACCTACATTAGGCCTTGTCGCTTAGCGCTTAGAATAAACCCGTTTTGTAGAAAATCTATGTATAGTTTAATGTGAACGGTATTAGGTCAGATTGTTGTCAAAATTGCGAAGAGACTGACATTTTACGATCTCATTTTTATTATAACACGCCCTCCATCTGTAGAATACATGAATGACTGGTATTAACATCGATGTATTCCAGAGCTATCCAATATGTTAGGGCGTGTTATGATGGCGCGCTAAAAGTGCGCGAAGGAGCCCCATGAGGGCCGGGCGGTTCCCTACATGCCGTAGCCGTGGTAGGGCGCTGGGGACGGAGCCTGCGCCGCGTAAGCGTACGGAGACTGAGCTGGCACACCTGGGTAAGCCATCGAAGGACCTGGAAATAAATGTTATATATAAAATTAAACACGTATCCATAAAAATCATAATAAGATTGTGTTATAATTGATTATAATGTTAAAACTATTTTATTTATTTATTTAATATCATCTACTTGTGTTTTGGAGTTTGAAACAGCGGTTTCAGCCATTTTGATTTGCATTGTAAATGACAAATATAAAGCATCAAGCTTATCAACTGTTTACTATACATATTTATATAAATTATTAAACATGTAATTTTAAGTGTAAAAAATATTGCCAGGTTTGTTTTGGTTGCTTACACAGGAGGTGATTTTGTATTCTTCTAAATTCAGTTTGTGTTTGAAATAGAAAATTCAATAGCGTAACATTAAAAGACAGTAGCAAACATGTGAAAGGAAAAACGTAAGCACTATAATATAAAGTTATATAACGTCTGATTGTAGTGGTAAATATATTTCTTTATTCATCTTACCGGCAGTAAGCATGAGTTGTGGTTCCATAATCATCGCTGGTTTGGCTTCTTGTTCAGCACTCTCTGTGCTACGTTTGGCGTCAGCTTCCTCCAATTTTTCAACTTTCGTTGTCAGTTCGCGTACAGTCTGCAATATAATTAATATCATCACACAGTTCTATTATTTTTGTTGACTTTTTTTGCTAATGTTACTTTTCGACGTACATTGGTAGCGATAGCTAAATAAAAGGGATTTACTTACTTGAATGAGATACGGCATGGCAAAGTCCATGATGTTATGTCTCCACGCCAGTTCAATAACTACATCAGGTTTCAAGAGGTCGTAGCACTGGAATACAAAATCAATTTAGATATCAAATCTAAAATCAGTGTTTGAAAAATATTGAACATTAATTAAAATTATTTTATTTATATATATTTGTTCAGTAACCAATACAAAGTGCATTTGTTATCTGTGTAACATTAATATATTTTATTTACCTGGTATAAAGTAGCTGAGAAGCACTCGTAGTTGCGTCTCTCAAGGAACCAGTCTAACAGTTCCTCAGCGACATCTGCCTGACGGGACTCGGCTGCGTATTCCATAGCATCGGCGTACAATGCATCCTTCTTGCAAAGCTCGACGCTCTGTTTCCATCTATTGTTGCCTAGATGTAACAAAAATTTATATATAATAGTGTTTTATTAACCAGGTGGTTACAGTAAAGTTAAATAACAACGATTACTACCAAATACTATTTTTGATACCCATTAATGAATAAACTTTGCAAACACTGTTTGCGAGACCTATCATTTTGGATTCGTATTAAAAGATTTTGGATGTCTCAAATAATTTAGTACCATTGATCAAAAAATGCTTAAAAAATTAATTATATGTGAAGTTAAGATTCATTTAGTATACAATATTGATAAGAATTTCGTTCTTTATGACCATTAATCTAGTAGTGTTAACACACCTTTGTACAAATAGGCAGCAATTCTCCTAAACTCAGTGAGTTCGTGTTTCTCCAGTTGTTGCGCCAGTGCGATCGTGTCAAAGTTATCGAAGGCGTCAATCGATGTCCTCAAGCCCTGTTAACATTTATCAAACGTAAAAAACAATTCCTATAACTCTTCGACAAATAAACAAATCAGTAAGGTTCCCTTAATTATAACACGTCTAACATACCTGATAATCCTCTTCATCAATGAGCAGGGAATTAAGAGCTTCATTGACAGCTTTATTGTTTAGGCTCTGTACGGACCGCAGGTAGGCTTTAACCAGCTGAAGGTGACCCGCCTTGGTGAAGAAACCCACCGCACGAGTGTGGTCCATACGAGGAGCCAGCACTAGCAGAAGATCGTTCAGAAGCAGAGGTTTGTAGTCCAAGTAAAACTGGATCGCTTTATAGTACAGCTCCATATTTGCCACCTACATAAACAATATATGTATTAATTATTTTTTGAATTAAATACCAAGTACTTTGTATAATTATAATAGACATAGTCAAACCTTAGTGATAATATCCTTGAAGTGGCCCTCTCGCCACGCCTCTGTGGGATGCTGCATCATGGTGAGAGCAGCATTGTCATACTCCTCGTATTTATCGTACAGGAACACTAGCTCGGACCATAGGTGAGCTTGTTCCGCGGCGCGAAGGACCTTAAATTATATGAAATAAATTTATTGTTCTATATATTGTTTGTTTGTATAGATTACAAGTAAATAAGAAAATATGGGATCAAATACTATGAAATCATCATTACTGAGGTTCTAATTTCTATATTAAACATATTGTCTTACTAACCTTCGGAATGTTAACGCGTGACCAGAATAGTTCCAAATGTTCGCGCATCTTAGCTGGCTTGTACTTGGAGTAAAGTATGGCAAGTTCTGTGAACATTCCCATATGAGCACGTTCCAGACCGAGAGCAGCTTCAAGCAGACTGATCAGCTCGTCGAAATGACCACGATCCTATAAGAAAATTAAATACATGATTGATATAAAAAAAAATACTTAATACACTGTGTATTATAAATGACCATAGACATCTCCATATAAGTATTATGTTTTAACTATAACCACTACATAAATTAAGTTATTTATATATGTATATTATATTTACCTGGTAGTAATTAATGAGATCTTCCAACTCGTCAGCGTGAACAACTATATGTAGTCCGCACATCTGAGCTAGACGGAATTCACCGGCGTCGACACAGGCGAAGCAAACCTCCTTCCATGTGCGAGTGGAGTTGGCCTTGCGGGCACTGTCCACAGCGCCTGGTAAAAAAAAAAACGTTTAAACTAAACTAAAAGATAATTTTATAATGAAAAAATGAGTGTAGACTCTCAATTGACTAAAATTTCGAGACATCATATTCATTGATTTGTTAGTAAGTTATATTGCACATGATATAAATAGAGAGGAACAATACGTAATTGCAAATAAGTTAGTTTATATTCAAATATAATATCAACACTATTTTATTTATAGTCCTTATATTGGGTTATTTTAATAAAATTTGATAATAAGCCATTTGTTTGAGGTCGTTAATGTTGTTTGTACCTTGGAATTCCTTGAGATGCACCAGAGTGATGGCCAAACGAGCAAAGTTGCTAACGTTATTGTATAGCAGTTTCGCAGCATTGTACATCTTATCGTCGAAGCACCGGTCTCCTATCTTCTGTATGTCAGCGTGGTTTGGACCAGAGATGAACTCTTCGAGATCAGCCAACCTCCCCGTGCGGGCGTAAGCGTAAATCAATTCGGATTCTATGTACGACTCACGTGCCTTCTTGCGGGCCATCTGAATCAATGAATTTTTAGTTAGGCATATTAAAATTAACTTTTGAGATGGTAGCCTTTATATCTTTAGAATATTTAACTATTCACTAATTAATGTCTACATTATATACATGAATTGGTAGAAAACTAAGACTTTTTGATTAATTTAATACATATTTTACAGATATTTTTTTCAAATAGAAAAACACAGAAGTAAAACCTCTTTGTAGGTTTCATTTTTTTTAAATCATAATAACTGTCATTACTAGTATTACTATTAAGTCATGTATAAGTAGACCAGAATTAACCTGTAAGTATCTGACGAGATCCTCCCATGACTGTTGTTTGGTGGCTGTATCAACTACGTCCATATATGCGGATGGATCATCTGCCTTGATGTAAGAATCGATGGCTTCTTTAACCAATCCCTGCTGTAACTGAGCCTTGGCCAGTTGAGACCAAACGCCTGGTTCGTTGCAACGCTCGGCGAATTCATAAGCGCGTTGTAGATCTTTCACTTGGTCTATCAATACCTAAAATAATACAAATTATATTTCATCATCATCATCATCATCAGCCTGTTAGACGCCCACTGCTGAGCAAAGGCCTC
>DVQO01000453.1:0-16749 GCA_018231785.1 Danaus gilippus | reverse complement strand
GGCGACGGTGACCACCTTCCATCAAGTGGGCCGTCTGCTCGTTTGCCACCTTTAACATATAAAAGAACCTGGCTAAGAGAAGTCCACGACTAGAGGAACAATCAGATATGTATATGTAGATGGTGATCTCGTGAACGGTTTAGGTACGGAGATTATATACAAAGGCTCAATGAAATGTATAATATATTATTAAGTAAATTATAATATATGAAAATATAATTTCAAAGGAAAGTAAACAGTTCAAAAATATATAAAAAATCTTTTTAGTTCAAACGATATCCAAAAAAAAACTACGAAGTGTAACAATTCGACTTATAGAAAGTACTTAAAAGCGAAACGTCGGTTGTCTTTTAGTATAATAGATATTGAAGGTCAATATAGCCAACCACGACCTCGTCTGCTGACAAAACTATACGATAATATTAACCAATACAATTTAATTGCAAATCACCATTTATAATATTTTTGACTTAAAAAACACCTCTATATAAACTGTTCTGAATAAAATATTTTATGTAAGAGTTTACAAAGAAACGTATCTACAAATGTCACATAGGATACACAATAAATATATATAATTTAAAAACTTACCTCGCATGGAAATCATTGTAATGTATCAAATCCACTGGAAACAAACCTTCGAATGGCAAAGCGAAAGTTAAAACAACTCCAAGCATGAAATTCAATACAAAATAATGTAATGCGGCACACATTTTTATGACACTAACATATAATGTTCATACTTCAACGTCTGCAATTTAACTGACAGAAAATTGACTGATAAATGATGAGTTGTATTGTGTTGCATTATCTCGGGAGATAATAATATAATCACCTCCTCACACCAACTGTAACGAGACAAAGCTAAAAACAATTTTCTAAGCCCTTTGGAATTGTAAATATTATTTTTATAGATGAAAACAGAGATGTTTAAATAAAAGAAGAACTGCTGGTTTAGTTCCTAGGAATGAATCATTTTCTAGTTAGGATTTATAAGAAATATTAAATAATTTTGTTCAATTATTATTTGAAAAGAAAACACTTGAACAAATATTTGTCTAGAATAGCTGTATATATTGCGATTTTTAAACATGCTATTAACATAAAATATATACATATTTAACTGCCTCATAAATTAAAAACGCTACATTTAAGTATCATTCAGCCACCTCAAACATTTTAAATCTTTCACGAACTTCTAACAATGTAACACTTTTATATAGTGTTATATTTTCAAATTTAATTCCATATAATAAAGACTATTGACATATATTGATAACGAAAAACAGCAGTAGTTACAAGTTCAGATAAAAGTTTACTGAGAATCGTATAATTATTATGACTGTTTGCATAAGATTTACGTAAGCGAGAGATTTTTAATGAATCCCTTATAGGAAAAATTTACAAAATATATATATTTACATGTTTGAAAAATAATAACTAATTTTGAATTTAGAACAGTCATAAACTTTTCCGCTCAAAAATATTGAAATAAAAAAAAAACCTATTTTGTAATAATATTTTATTTTTGTAATAATATTTTATTTTTGTAATAATATATTACATTTCTATAACGGTGGCCAGAACAATATAACCTCGTTGTGAGCCGACTCCGGGACCCATTTTAGATATTCGTCCTGCAAATCTGTAATAAAAAAAAAATCATAAATCTACTAAATTATATTGCTTTACTTTTAAAATGATTTCATAGTATAATAATTCCAGGAAGTAATGTCTTGGTTCATTTTATTATCATTTATTCATATTTAATTAAAAATTATTATGAAATATATTCCCGCTATTTTAAGGAACTAATAATTAATTGATAAAATTCATATTGGTTTAAAAAAAATCAATGAAATTAATTCTCATAATAATAATTAATAAGGCATAAAAAATTGTCTATGGTAAGTGAATTATAATTTTCTTAATGTGTAATGATCTGCTTACAAGTGGGTTTTTCCTTCCAAATTTCCTCCAACTTGTCTTTGGAGCCTATTTTCTTGTCTATCAGAGCCTTCAATAGTATTTCCGTCCTTGGTTGTAATTTCGCCCAACTCTTTATCATAGTGGATGGCGGTGACAGTAGTGACGCCGCATATTTCTTGAGCTTCACAAACACTGAACCTTCCAATAGAAATCTTGCAAACCATCTGATGAATAGAAAATTTCAATTATACCATTGATTCAAACTAAGTATTTTAGGTTCGAATCCCGGTTAAATAAACGCTAGAAGGATTATCATTGCCAAAATTTACAAATATATCCATCTTAGGCTTAAAGTGGATTAAATATTAACATATATATAAATATTACCTGTATTTGTCAATTTTCTCAGGATAATCGATCTCAACTGCGGGTAGTTCCCAACAACTTTTACCGAATGTCCCTTTGAAGTGACATTTCACCCTCCCTGACCTCGCGTCATATCGCGGCTCGGGCTCCGATAGCGGTTCACCTTCAACAATATAAATAAAATATACTATTAATAATGTACCTATAATAAACGGTTCATTACAATGTAAACGTTCGTTAATCATGAGTTACTTAAACAAAACGAAATACAGTCAGATTTTTGTGGTCGTATATATACAATACAGTTTGAAAATTTACCTAAATTACATAGAAACGGTACATATACTGGTAGCCATTCGGGTTCTATGGCGGTAATGTTCCTCATGACCATCTTCTTTCTATCATCGGCGCCGGTTTCATACATTTCCTGGTATATCACCCATTCGGGTATCACTTTACGTAGTATTGACTCCGAGTGAAGAAACACGGGCTCGTCCAGATCAGAACTGCGATAGGCATATTTGTATTTGCGTTTGTCTTCACCTAGAAAACAAATTTGTTATGGTGAAGGCTCTGTTTTTGTATTAATCTATGTTCTACATAATATATTTGTTTATTTAGTCTTATTATTCGAACCATATAATTAGATTGTCTTAAAATTACAAGGTATTTTCAAAGTTCAGAGAAAAGCATTAATATTCTATAGCATTCCTAATTTTGAATTAGTTTTGGAATATTATTTAAAGCTTTAACAGCAAAATATATTTAATTCGCATAAACAGATATAAAAACTAATATTTTTTTATATTCCAAAAAAATACAAAAAAATAATTATTAACAAACATTTTTTCAATCAGACTATATGTTTGCAAGGCAATTCAAAAATAGAGATTTCAAATGTAATAACTTTTAAAGAATTTGCAAAGATTGATACTTTCTTAAGAGTAAACCTTTCGATGAGCCACCAACCTTCTTTAACTTCTGCCATACTAATTTTCCTCGCGACCTGGTCTCCCAGACCGCTAAGCAACAGCTGTCTCAACAATTTCGCCTGTCTATCATCAGGAGGCTGGAGATTTGGATCCACAACCAGATTAACACCGGACACGCTAAGATTTATCTCAGATGCCAACTGTTTCCGAAGCTTTCTAATTTCTATTATAGCCTAAATCAAAAAATAATAAAAATATGTATTACATATAAAAAAACGTGAAATTTTGTTTCAATATGGATGTTAGCTATAGTAAGCTACTATATCGATTGTTAACAAATATATCATATATGTGTTGGATATAATTAATAATAAATTGCTTATTATACAATCAGCTATACAAACAAAGTTGCAGACAAATCAAGTTAAGATTACTTGTCATACTATGAACATTCATAATATATGTATAAGCTTAAAAATATGTATGTTCTTTATTAATAGCATTGTAACTCAAAAAATCGGTCAAAAAATAATTTGTATGACATCCTTGGATTGGAATTTAAATATACAAGAGATGAAACTTCTCAGTCTATTCCAAGTGAGTTCGTTAGTGAGCTTGTAGTACTTTTTGACCTTGATGGTATGGTCTTTGAAGAATTTAGTCACCTAAAGAACTTTAAGCTTACTGACACAACGTTCTTTAAAATTCGCGAAATTCAGTAAATAAATAGAGAGAGGAGCTTGGACAGTGGAGGTGAGCGTTTAATGCGCGTTAGATGGGGGCCCCTTAAACCTACGCCTCGGTTGTCCCAGGCACTGTTGAAGCTCCTCTCAATGCAATGCAACCCGACAACCGCACGGTGAATACATTGAATGCTGAGAAGTTTCGTGTCTAATAATAGATTTAAAGATATAAGCAGTTATTACCTTCTCCCTTAGTCCATACTTGGCGCAGAACACTGACAAAGTCTCCGTACTATGATCGCAAGCTCCAACCGCTCTCAGTAGTACGCCGGGATCTCCGAGTAATAACATATTACCAGTAGCGGGCCAACTATCAGTTTTACCCGACATTACCTGTATTAAGAGAAAATTTGGTCTATAATAAGTCGCGTTTATATTTCTAGATACATATTTGATATTTACGATTGGAGATTGCGTAAAAATATTAAATCTTCATCTCAATTTCACTTTAACAGATTAAAATATAAAAATATCCTTCGTTTTGAGATTTCACTTATTATTTCTTATATCTTTAATATGGAGATGGAGAAAAACACAATTGTTAAATATTTTCATTATGGTAGTAGTGTGATATTAATTTTCTTAAAGGTAAATTATTTTTCGTCATTAAGTACTTCAATAACCCGTATTTTTATTTTATGTAGAAAAAGCTCGTGAATTTATATGATAAAAAATTTTATTCTGATTTTTTCACAATTTATACATGGAGTATAACTTTATATAAAATATTGTTTTGTATTTAAATCTTTTAATTTAATTTAGTTTCTGTTTTAGATATTTTACTATAACCTCAGTAAATATATGAAATGGGAAACGTTGTATGTATAAAATATAAAAGATCGGTGACTTCGCGAAACGAACAACTTGCCGTATTAACCGGAAGATTCCTGATACCACACAAGACATGGAATAGCTTTGTATCTTAACATCCTGGCGAACATGTCTTTATGTAGTGTTAGGTAGTATATAAGTTAAAATTATATAATTTTTATTCCTATACACATATAATTAAGGTTCATAGTCCTGGAACCTCTGATGACCATGAAAACCCTATATAATTTCTATCTAAATATTATAAACCAACATATACCTAAGCCGATTAAAAATGAACACTATGGTTGGTTAAAGCATCAAGTTAACTAACCTCTGGCACAGTTAAAGCAGAAACGATAGTTATCGCGTACGGTAATAAATTATATTGATGACTGAGAGCCAACATCTTGCCGTAGCGAGGAAGTAACGGAAACGCCGACACAGCCTTCCCAAGCGGAGTCACTTTCAACACCTGGAAAAATATATGTACATATATAAAAACATTTTTCTATAGCGTAACCAATATTACTAGGTCTTTATTTTTGTTTTGATTACTGAAAAATTGTATTATGTGTATCCAACGATGGAACTTCTCAGAAAATAGCGAATCAAATAAGATTTTTACTAGTTATTTTGTAGTATGTACCTGATCTTGAGATTGTACAGAGTTTATGGATAAGAGTGTATTCAAAGGAAATACTTAAAGCACCAAAACCCATAATCAATATGGATTCTTCCTAAATAATTTAATTATTAATGAAGCCATTTATATGTTTGTGAGAATTAAAACAAAATGTTCACCTCTTCGTCATCTTTTCTCCTATTCCTCATTTCAACCTTCTCCAATATTCCCAAAACTTCTAGTCGCTTCTCAGCTAACCGCAACTGCATTCTGTCTGGCGCGGTAGGATATGGAAAATTGACCACCTTGAAAAAGCACAATAATATTTATACTTACAAAAATACTCTAACTGACACACACAAATCTATATATAAGAAAGTCGTGTTAGTTACACTATTTATAACTCAAGAACGGATGTAAGGATATGGTGGAAAATTAGAGAGATAGATTAGAACCAGAAATCGGACATAGGATATTTAATTCTGTTCGGCCGAAAAAAAAACTTAACAAACTCCAATATCTGGTTCTTTGTGGCATCTAGATCGGAATAGAGTACGCCCGGTCAGCTATACAGATTATATTACTAATTCCAAAATTAACGCGGACGAAGTCGCTTACTAAAACTAGTATAAAATATAGTCGTTATAGTCTATACACAACAAATGTCAACTAACCTTATCGATGCCCATACATTTAAGGGTCAACATTAAATGGTCCACGGGTCTCGTACAGAGATCGGGTTTGTAGTGTGGTACACACTCGTGTTGGTAAACAGCACTGCTGTACAATCTATATGCATGCCCCGGACCCGTTCTTCCCGCTCGGCCTGACCTTTGCTCCGCACTAGCCTGGGACGTCCACACTATACGCCATGCGCTTGCGCCGGTCACGTGATCGTATATACTGTAACGGTGATAAAACTCTAACTTAGAATCGAATAATTCGATTTTTTTCGTCTTACAGTATAAAAGATTAGATTATATATAGACCAAAACTTTGAGGAGACGATAAATAATATCAATATGAAATTTCACAGCACATTTTTTTTTACTAAGACAGATAATTAGAAATTTATATAAAAATTATTACAGAAACTTATTTGGATATCCCATTAAATGTAAAAAAAATTAGACTTAGGAGATTACATAAAAGGTGTATATTTTTAAATGTCTCATAATAATTAACTAACCGCATTTTCTTCTTGCCGGTATCAACTACGTATTTTATACTTGGTATAGTCAGCGATGTTTCAGCCACGTCCGTACTAACTACACACAGTCTGGTACCTGCGGGCGGGGGCTCGAACACCCGACCCTGTTTCGTTGTACTCAACATAGAATATAGTGGCAACACCCATAGCGGCTGTTGATTGGACTTTATGATAGGCGTCAGAGTTGATTCTTCGGCATCTGAAATTTATAAACGTTATATATTTATATAGTTTCATACCGCAATGATCATGATTTTTATTTGGACTGATTTAGATTATTTTTTTTAATTTAATGGTCAATCTGTCAGTAGCACTAAAGGTGGTGGCGTGGTAAATGCTACTAGTATGGAATGAATAGAGACGAATAATACATACTGGTTAATGAAGACTGTATAAATTAACAGATTTTCAAAAATTTGCCATTGAAATAGTCAAACTAGTTCAATTACACATTTTTTAAATCTTTTGCAATTTCTAGGTTAAAATGTTAAAAGTTGCACTGTTATTGTCGAATAATTTATCAGAAGCAGATTATTTAAATATAGATTCATTGAAGGTTGCCATGGCAACGTTAACATATAAAATGTACTATTGCACTAATTACCCGAATCGCTCAAATGACCCTCGCTATCACCGTCACTCACTAAATCTGGCTGGCCATCGTCCTCCGGCATGTCAAAATCGTCCAAGCTAATTTTTGGTAACTTTATAGTCTTCCGCTTCGCTTTTTTCCTGGCTTTACGTATCCGTTTCATTTCCTTTTCCACCTGTCATCGAACATTCATAATTCTGATTACGTTGATAAATTTCGCCCTTTATTTCTTTTTTTTTTTACTCATGCTCACCATATTTTGTCAGCAAAATATGAGCGAGAGTAAAAAAAATGACTGATCAAGTAGAATAGAATGAAAGTATACAAATTTAATCAAAATATCTCTAGCGATATTTCCTTTTATTAGTTATTACTAACATATGTTTTCTAAATTTTTCATGGGATAATGGCCCTAAATAGATTTAAAACTAAACAACGAATCATATAGTATTGGAATATCGACTGAGTGAAAAAACAAACAAAGCTACCTCATCAAAACTATGTATATATATGACTAGGCCATATTCAATGAAATTTTTATAAAATATAGTCAACATGCTTAATAACAGAATTGCTATATATTGTTTATATTGGCTAACAATTTGAATTATTATATATGGAAGGTATAACTTTGAATTATCAAGAATTCTAATACCAACTAACCTCATCATCATCCGATTCAATATCATCTGGCTCCGAGTCCAAGGCGGTGTCAACTATATTCACTTTTTTGTTTATTAGTGACGAATAATCAACACCTTTGCGGTATGGAAATGACTCTCTTAGTTTCTTCACTAGATAGTTTACCTGGAACAATAAATATGGAGCATTTAATACCTTGATGAGAGCTTAATGTCAATGAAAATTTAAAAGATATGTCTATGTAACAGATTTTATTGAGGAAAATTTATTAAATTTCTCTAAAATAATCTATTGGAAAAGATTTTCTCGGTTACAAAAACCACTTTCCAGGTCTTCAGTTCTCTTAAGTTCGTAGTTTTTAAAATGTTTAGCTCCCAGGTGTTATTTGAGAGTGTTCCAAAAAAATTATTCCCATGGAATAGTGGTGAAATATATATTTATTGAACCAACTTAAACACATGGTCAACGGTATAGGAATTTCTATAGACAAGTAACTAAATATAGACTGTCACTCTGAATTAGTTTATGACTTGTAGGTTTGACTATAATAAATAAGCAATATATACATACAAAGAAAATATAATGATTCATAATTATACTGATTCATTCACTCATACTGATTTACATTCAGATTCAAAAACTTCTACTACGAAAAAAAACATATATACCTCTTGCTGGCCGGTCACAAATATCAAAATTCCACCTTCTGGTAGTCTGGTGTGTATTTTCACTGTTTTCTTAAAAGCCTCCTTCAAATAATCACTGTATGTGTGCTTATTGAAATGTACCGTCACAGGGAACTGCCTAGATTGTATCTGTTTAAAAAATATGTTAAATCAATGATCAAAATTCATAAAAATAAAATACTTCAAACAAATGACATAAGTAAATCACAGTAGCAATCTATTTGTAATTACCTCTATAACAGGAGGTGGAATTTTGAAAAGTCTTGTATTTTCTGTGAAATCCTCAACTCGGAGTGTAGCTGACATAATAATAAGTCTTAACGGACATCCCCTTTTACGTCTCAATGGTACAATTCTAGATAACAGGCCAAGAAGTATATCTGTGTACATGCTCCTTTCATGAGCTTCATCTATAATGACAACTGAATACTTGCTTAGAAGAAAATCTGATTGGATCTCTTTTAAGAGAACACCTGAAAAAAATACACACCTATAATATCACACAGAAAATACTATCTAAGAAAATCAATCATAATTTCAAATTATTCCAATGATAGCCTTCATATTGCCATTTAGATTATGTCTTATTTCATATCTTTGTAAAACAAGTGCCTATATAATAAAAAAAATCTGAATTTCTTACCATCAGTCATAAATTTAATCTTAGTGTCTTTAGTAACATTTCCTTCAAATCTCATCAGATATGAAACCTCTTTGCTACTCAAGCCCAGCTCATACCCGACTCGGGCTGACATAGCCACAGTTGCCACCCTTCGAGGTTCTGTGACTGCTATCATTTTATTTTCTGTATAACCAGCTTCATAGAGGAACTGGGGTATCTGAGTGGTTTTACCGCTACCTGAAATATTATGGCATAATTATCCTCTAGATTAATCTATTTTAGACTAGTATAGTATTAAATATCAAATCTGAGGAGTTCTTTTTTTGAATAAGCTTTGGCCAGTTTTTTAATTACCAAACATACATACCAGTTTCACCAGCGACAATGACAAACTCGTTTTCATTTATCAACTCCATAACTCTTTGTTCTTCCCCTAATATTGGTAATTTCAATCTAGCCACTTGAATTTTAGGCTCTCTTTTCACTTGAACATTTATTGTAGGATGTTCTAGAATAGGCTTCTTAACTTCCACTTCCACTTGTACAGGTTCATTTTCTTTAATTTCAATTGCCTTACTATTTGTTTCATTACTATTATCGGCTGATGTTGTAGGATCTTTTTCAACATTGATTATTTTATCTGTGGTTTCAATTACCTCGCATGTGTCTTTGTCTTCGCTACCATCGGAGTCTGTACTTGATTCATCAGAAGATTCCTCAAGACCGACAACATTAGGGTCATATTTCTTCTTTTTATTGTCATCGGATCTATCCATTTTTAAAAGGCGTAATCTTTTCTTTGCACCTGTAATTAAGTTAATATTATAATGAAACTATGGTTTCTGATATTATATTACATTTCAGACAGTTTCTGTAAGGTAACCAAAATCATGACAAACAGCATAGTATATCCTACCGCCATCATTTCATACAAATGTGTAGTCATCAAAATCTTAGTTAAATGAAAAGATGACTTCTTCCGCAGGCTATACTACTTACTACTACCACTAACCTGCAATACTACTAAACTTCTTTTGTTCACTAACATCAGTAGCATTCTGAGTTGTTTCTAAATTAAATTCCGTCAACTTTCTCAACCCGAGAGTCTGAACAGATGATATTGTAGTCAATTGTTTGACTTCCTCGGGAGTTGCTTGTACTTGTGACAGAGATTCTAAAAGTGCAGCTCTCTATAACATAGATTATACTATTAATAATATCTTTTGGGTTAATTATCAAATGTTAACAATTATAATGCATACAGAATTGAAAAAGCCAATGCATAAATGCATATTCTTGCCATAAACACTTACATTTTCTTTCTTTTTCTTCTTATCAACTATCTTTTCTAACCGTTTCCTTTGAGCCTTCGATAGAAATCTAGTTTTTTCTTTTTTGTCTGTAATAATCTTTGTCTCTCTCTTTCTCGACGGCAAGGCCAATACATTTGCAGTATCACCAGTTCCATATTTACTTGATGCAAATTCTAATTTTATCTGTAAAATTATGATTATTTAAAAATTATATTTCCCATAGTAATAATTATAGATTTAGCAGTTCTTTTATAATATAAAGAGTAGTCGTAAGTATTCATTTCAAGCTCTATATAAGGATAATATGCCTGATAATGGTAATGTTCTTCACGTGTTAAATATATAAATACCTCATTCGTTTTAGAGTCGTCAATATCAGTTTTAACAACTTGGCGAGCCTTTGCATTGTATCGTCTTTTACCCATATTGATTAACTTGATAATACTCTGTATTAAAATAATTTCTTATGTGTTCTAATACATAGCTATAATTTAAATATTAAAGATAAAAATATAGTCAACTTAATTATAAGTTAAAATATTTAGAATAAATCAACGTGCTTTTGTTATGACAGCTAAAGTTTTTGACAATTGTCAATATGGTTTATTTTAGGTTCTATACAAGCCACAGACGTAGGTACCTGGTACCATAAATTTAAAAAGTCACAAACTTAGTACGGCTTAAATTGTAGCCTCCATTTTCCATGACACTATAAATTAAGTTTCATATTTCGAGTAGTTATGAAATTAACAAGAGTATACTTTACATATACATTTTATATCTTAAAATTAAAAGTTTGACTTGACTTTTAATGAAACTTGGGTCGGTTTATGGAAAGTGACGTTACAATCAAAATTTACAACTAAACACTTTCAACTGTTTTATCAGTTATACTTTTTGTTTTGTTTTCTTCTCCTCTTGGTATTAAATGAGACTTAATGTAGTTTATAGTACTAGCGGGACTGCTAAAATATAATAAGAGTCCTCTTTATTATTATTGAATAAAAGCCTTTATTTAATTTTAAAAATTCATTCGTTTTTTCTCCATACAGTACTCAAGATTACAATTTGCCCAACAAATAAAAACGTTCACATTGGCAAAATATTCCACGAATCCAGTGCGAATAAAGCTAAAGCATAAAAATATCAAAAGTTGACTTTTAAAAGACAAGACTATATGTCAGAAGTGACAATTGTTAGCAAAATAAAAACATAACCTTAAATCCTCATATTTTTTAAAGCTTTTTTAAATTATTGTATCTGAAAAATGTTTTATGAGTTATCTCGAAGATCCATAAACGTAAATAATATTGATAAAGTTAATATGTCATGGAATAATTCCATTATAACCATACGAATCAATAAAAATCTACATATGCTAGAACTGTCGTGCAATTTACATTCATTAGAAAAGAAAATTGAGTTTAATGATTCCATTATAACATGTAGTACCAACAGTCCTATACCAAAAAAATATTTACGGCAGTATGTTTCAAAGGGTGTTAGAAATTCGGAGTTATTAGAAATGATGACAAATCCAGCACTATGGCCTCACAGCAAGCAAATAACAAAAGAATTGACGGATATTGTTCAATTTGATTGGTTACCTCAAGATTTGATAATTCATAGTGAAAGGTTAGTATCAATATTGAACAGTGTGGGTAATGTGGAACTTTATGTACAGAAGAGATTGAAATGGGACTGTATAGCCGATGTATCATTACTAATGAATAAATACCTACTTAATGAGAATAATATGGAAGTACCGAAGGAGTTTAATGAGTTAAAGCAGTTTGTTTACAACATAGAGACCTCTGCAATGGGTTGGTGTCCACATTCAAACAACGATAACACCTGTTACTTTGTAACTGCAATGAGAAGTGGCCGTTTAATATTTTGGCTACTAACATTAGGTAAAGATATTTCCATACAAAACTGTGGTGAAATTGATCCAGAATACAGTGCTATAATAACGAAAATTTATTGGCTATCACTAAAGAATTCATTTCTTCTGGTCACTTGTAATGAACTCGGACAAATAGTAGCTTATGACTGCTCGATTGAAGACATTAAGATAAAAAATACTCAAACCAAAATTTTTTGGCCTCATATGGACAAAATGGTGCCAATATCATTCCATTATTACTTACATGATGACAAAATTATAATACTATTTAATAAACATAGGCATTTTCTTGTACAAATGTTCGACAGAAATATGGAACTTCTATCACAGTATGTAGAATCGGTGAATGATTTTAAAATTGTTTGCATTACACAAAAACATAATGTATTCTACTTGTGTACTGAGAATGTTAAAATGTATACAATAGACATATGTATTGATGGTAATAAGTTAAATGTGGTGTTAAATGAAATCAAGATAAAAGATATGTATCCCGGACATGAATTGTGTAGTCTCGCGATATCTGAGAACAAAGCTCTGTATGCATTAGCCATGGTGGACCAGAGAGTGCAACATAGAAAATTGCAGCTAAAAGTAGATGTAGTACTTCTGTGCGCTGAAACCGAATTTGATGCACACATCACAAAAATTTTCCAAAACCCTGCAAAAACTTTATCAAATATGTGGGACCAAATCGAGGTTCTCAGACTTAAAACATTGAAGACGAAAACATTACCTATAATTGATTATAAAAAATTATTAAAAGAAGGTGAAAATGATGTGTACAAACTTAAAGTTTATTATGTGTTTCTAACATTGTATTATAATTTGCAAAAGTATGTAGTGAAAAAGCGTAAAGGTTTACTACCTGAACTGTCTATTGATAAAATAAAAATCCATATTCTCAAATTTCAAGCTATAAAAACATTGACCAGCTTATATGAAAGACTTCAAGATGGAAAAGAACTGAGTGAATTTGATCATCAAAGTTTTGATGGATGTAAGAAGTTCATTCAGTACTATTGTAACAAATACTCTAAATGTATAAGTGATTTAATTCCACAGAATATTCTTGATTCTGTGACAACAAATATACAACATGTATGTCAGTGTTGTGATGAAGATGTAATTGGTTTTACATGTAAATCTAACCATTTAAATATGTTTTGTTCAATAACATTTACACCTATTGTAGAAATCAATTATCTTATTTGTAAAGTATGTGGTATGACTGCACAGTATGAATTACACAAACTAAAACCTCTATGTCCATTATGTGATAGATATTTAAGTGATAGCTTACTGCCTTTATAAATACATGTATTTTTTAATTTATTGAACTTTTATTTATAACAATTTATGTAGTACTTCATGATGAATCATTAGTGTTGCGTCACGAGTAGTACGCATACTAATAGATACTACCCATGTGTAGTATGTAAGAGAGTTCACCAAAAATAATCCTTCTATAACTCTAGACAATTCTGAGCTATAAAAAGTTAAAGGAAAAATAATAAGCGATTAATTTCATGTAGGTACTTTTCTATATAAATGGCGTGATCATGATAATCGCTGATTTCTAGAATCGTGATAATTATCACATATCCGATCAACATATGGTACCATATGTAGGTACCTAATCAGAACAAAAATTATATCAGTATAAGTTTTTTATCAAATAATTGGCTTAGACAATGTAATTGTAAAAATTTGCTGAGTAATGAAATACATATATGAAAGTGAAAATAATTTAAGCTCTTCGCAGAAACTACTAGACTTATTTAATAACACTTCAGACATAATTTGAAAATAAAAAAAATCGTTTCTATTTTGTTATTTATTCATTAAAGTTTATTGTAATACGAAAATTCTTTTATTAAAAAAAAGTGTATGGTTGAATATAAATTAAATGAAAAACAAATAAGGTTTATAACATTTTATAAATAAACAAGTGCTGTAGTTTTACAACTAGTTGGTATTAAATACATTTAGGCCGCTTTGTAGTATCTTCGTGCAACTCCGTCCCATTTGCTGGATGAAAGAACCTATAACATGAATGAAATTATTAAAAAATGAACTTCCATTACACTAAAAATATAATTAGAATTTTATGACGCTTTAGATATGCCCTTTGAAGACTTTTTCATTGAAATAGATGTTTATTAGTAAAATATTTTTCTAATATCTGTTACGATAGCAGAGAATAAAGAGAAGTAAAGAATTATATTCCTATAACTATTAACTTACCACGACGAGTTGATCGCTAGAGTATTCCCTCTTGTAGGTGAGGACAAGGTCACCAAGTTTTTGAACTTGGGTTACGACATTGCCTTCAACTTTGAAAGTCGATTTTGCCTAAAAATATGAATAAATTTCTTAATAGTTTTTAGTGAAGATTTTTATGGAATTATATCAAAGGTTTCACGAGTAAAGAGGTCATGTTTCTGAATTTACTAAGAAAATTATTATTGTACATTTTACTCAATGTTTTGATTATTTTACAGCAACCGTGATCAAAGTCATCAAAGGCAAACCAGATAAAAGTGTCCATAAATTCAAAAATCATATTTTTATTTAAATACATGTTTAATGTATTTCCATTAAATATTAAAATTATTTTTCTTGGAATATCTTCGTTTAAAACGAAGAGACTTCTTTGCTATTTAAATATTTTTTTGCTGAGCAATAGCAAAAGAATCGATATTAATGCCCAAACTCAGCTTAACACATTCGCGAAAGGAAGATAATATTTCTACTTCCTTGCTTAAAAAATGTATAAGAACTAAATTACCTTTATAGTTAGGTTATTATTTTTAGTGATCATTATCAAATAATAAGTATGTGATATAAAAAGACCAAAATTTTTTTTCAATAGCAACACAGATAAAATGGAATCGCAAGCATATTAAAGTATTGAGTCAGGACGCAATACGTTACCTGTATTTTAAATTAAAATTTCAGCTTTTCCAATAAGACCAAGGATTAACTTAGCCATAAAATCATTACAAAAGAAAATATACTTACAACGACGCCTGGAGTAACTTCCTCATCAAACTCAACACCATCTTGGAATTTTAAATCCTTGCTGCCACCACCAGGACTTGTTGTGTTCAATACGTATGCATCACCTTCCTTTCTAATCGACTGGGAGGGTTTGAAAGAAAGCAACAGCTGTTTCTTATCTTCAGGGATTTCTGTGAAGAAAAATAACACATGTATATAACATTTTTGTATTTGACATTATGGTCAGATAGATTAATTGGAATAAAATGTATGGTAGGGAAAATTAAAAAGTGAACTATTGGTTAAACAATATAAAATCATTTTTTTAAAATAATATCTAAATTATATTTTCGACTTACCCAAACTATCAACGAATTTGTCGAAATTCTCGTCTCTGTCAAGAGAGTATGTGATGCCCAAAAATGCCATTTTTAGATTGGTGGATGTGTCTTCACTGAAAACCGATCAGTAATTGATAGTCGGCCAATACTCGCCTGCCCTTTATATGATATTAGCTTTTGTTATAGCAAAAGATAAAAAGTGATTTTTGTACTTCATTTATCTATGTATTTACTTTGGCCTTTCGATGCAATTTCAAACTTCATATCAACGTATAATATTTTATCATTTGACTCGATTTAGTTTTAAACACTTAATATCTGATATCACATTAAAAATTTTAAATAGCCCCTTTATACATGTAAGCTAAGTACTAGTTTGCATTATCAACTGAGAACTGTCGGTTTTAACGTTTTTCATTTAAATTCTTCGACGATATGACATACATGACGAAGAGAATTTAATGAAAAATTAAATCTATATATGCGGTAGAAAATAATTTTGTCTTACCTGAACATAAACTGAATTCAGGAAAGGCATTTAGGACGAGCAAGAAACTTTTATAAGCCTACATAACCACCTTATATTTCTACATACCTACTTAATGTTCAATTGTTTCAAAGATAAAACTTTCAAAAATTGAACTTAAAACTATCCATTAAGTAGTTTGGCATGTTAAAGTTGTAACACAGAACTGGTGGTAATTATTTTTTAGTAAATGTTTTTTTATATAGCAAGTGACCTAGGAATATATGAACTGATGATTTGAAATGCTATTAGTTTGGAACCCTTCCGTATTGGTATTGTACTCCACTTTCACTTGAAAAAATTGTCAAGTCACCCGTTTCTACTGCTTCTTGAAAATAGACATTATATCTTATATATTTAAACGAGCAATTCTTGTATATATATATATATATTGGAATCTCGGAATTCGCTCCAACGATTTTCATGAAATTTTGTATGTAGGGGATTTCGGGGTCGATAAATCGATCTAGCTAGGAATCATTTTTAGAAAATGTTATTTTATT
>DVQO01000452.1:0-16751 GCA_018231785.1 Danaus gilippus | reverse complement strand
TCAGTGATGTCTAAATACTCTTAGAAAGTACATATAACTCGGAAAAATCACATTGATACTTGCCCGGGCCAGGATCGAACTCGCGCTCTCGAGCATGAGAGGTGGGCCTGTTAACCACTGACTCTTTATATATTATATCTATGTAAAATATTGAATGCATTTCACTGTTTAATATATAATGGATTGATTTGAAGTGGTTCAAAACAAAAAGACGAAACTAAAATAAAACTTTAAGAGACTTCAATACTTCCTTAACACAAGCACTTAAATATATACATATGTACCACAATTGGTCTAAATCGGTTAAGCCTTTTTAAGTTAGAACCGCCCTTAGTTACAAAATCAAATGCATAAATATAGTTGGAAATATTAAAGTCTTTGGTTTAATCTCCGGTAAGTTTTCATTTAATACGTTATATTATACTGTTCCCCGAGTAGTACTATCAAAGGAAATACTGGTTTAAGTAAATTTTAATAATCTCTTTGCATAAATAATTTGTTTGACAAAAAAAAACCATATGTAAGTTCCAGTTCCTCTTTGATATAAAATAATTAGACTGCTATGAAATTACTTTTATAGTATTTTACTTTTTATTAAAATATACCTACTCAGTTTAAAGTATTTTTAATATTAAGTAGATTCTTAAGGAAAAGCTAGAAAATATATTTTAGGGATGATCTTTCACCGTTGAATAAAATACTTCCGCTATAGCTTTTAATACATATATATTCAAATGTTAACCGACATTTTTATTTAAATTTGAATGTTTCCATATCAATATGTCTGGATTATTTGTGTTGTCTGAGAAAATTATTGAGAAGGTGTGCAATAATTTTTGGTATGACTAATATAAGTACTTGTGATTCCTCACAAATAAATCCGCAATGATATTCGCCTGACTGTTATAGTTTTAGACGCAATTATAGATTAGACCACTAGCTGAGGTATTGCTATTATGATATTAACCATGTAAATTTAAATAATTTCATAATTAATGCTGATAACGTACGTGCAATAACTGATTTAAATTATTGAATGGGCCCCTTCGTTTTGAAGGCTGTATGTAACGTATTAAAAAAAATGTAGTTGTAATCTAAATTTCTTTTTAAAAAAGGGTTTTTACTTTAAGAGCATTAAAATATTTAAAAAAGTTAAAAATCAAACTTCAAATGCTATGTCTAATTGATATACAAAAAAACAAATCCAATAGAGATAACAGATTAATTGGATAGCATTTGATTCGAATGAAATTCGTAAGTTAAAAAACGGTCGTTTCAATTTATGAAAAATATATTTTGCAATAAAACAAACGAAACGAGTAACTTTATTAACTAATGGGAAAGGATGATTTCAGAAAGACTTTAATACTCCTTTGGAATTAGAAAAAGATTTTGGTATAATGCTTTGAAATACGATACTATTACACCTTTAATAATGGCTTTGTTATGAGAAATTAAAATCACACTTTAGAGCTCTGTGCCAAGAAGATTACTGTTAATTTGTAGCGTTCGCAGATATTTTTCGATCACCTTGCAGTTTGCATTTCCTTTCATTTGGCATAAGGAAAATATATCAAAATCATGATGGTTCACGAATTTTACTCTCTTGAATGCCAGAGTAGTATAATAGCATGAGGCTAATGTTTTAAAAAATACTAATGAGAAAATCTGAAATAGCTAATGTGTACTAAAATATATGTAATCCTAATTTAATAGTCAACTTTTTAATAAAATTTACTTTGCCCTTTGTCGTTCCAATATCGATCGTATTTTTTTTTATAAATATACTCCACATCATTTTAAATTTTATAAATAACTAATAAACTTAATCAACTATTGTATAAGTAAAAGTGTTTAACAAGTAAGACTTAAATATATAATACATACATGCAACGTTTTGTAACACAAATACCAAAATATAAATAGTGTCAAGAACTCACCCCTTTGTAGAAGAAATGCCAGCCCACCGCTAAGCATTCCTCATGTAGTGACAATACTTCTTCACCATTGTAGTCTATCTGAAGAGGACGAAGTGGAATTTCTGCTAAAACATCCGGTACTTGACGCGCTAGTAACAATATGGCAGGTGCTTCTTGAATCATATAAGCTCGTTCAGCGGTCGCGTTAGATACTAGAATCATTTAAATAGTAGTATATTTTAACTACTATCGGCTTATAAACACCTTTAAAATTCGTCTAAGTTAGCATTTAACATCATAGAATAGAAAACTTCAAATAGAAAATTTGAATCCTGTCTTTCAGTTTTTAATTAGACACCAATAAATCTATAATATTTTTGAGGTTATAGTAGGATCAAGTATTGATTAGATTATTGAAGTGTAAGTATTGATTAGATTATTGCAATGCAGCGCCTCTTTAGATTTCAGCAAAACTTAACTTCTACATTCAGACTAAACCTTAGCTTTTTCAGTTTAAGTCAACGTCTTTTAACAGCAACTTCTATGGAATATACGAGAACTTACTTACTTAATTTTGTAAGTTTCAAATAGAACTACTCATTAGCCCTCTTCATGTTGTTACTTTGAAAGGATTTCGAAACTTCTTGGATCTTATATGACATTTAGTCAGAACTTAATAACTTTTTCAAAGCGTACGTAAGTTATGTCATGAAGCATGCTTGTATCACTGTTAAGATTATTAATACTCTCTAGTGCTTTAATTTCTTTGATAAAAACTACTCTAGAAACTACTCAGTTTATTTTATGAAATTAATTAAAACTCAAAAAGTAATAACGTCTGAATAATTTTCACTTCGAAATATTTAAATGTATTTTCAACGTTGTATTATTTCCTATTGCCCCTTTTTAATGTTTTAATTTAGAGTAGGAACTTAGCTTTTGAGAACCATCTAAATTAATGAAAAAAGTACTTTTAATAGCAATATCAATGGGCCGCTTATTGAGTTTAATACTTTCAATTTATTTATCTAGCAATTGTAAATCAGCTTCTTCGATGAAGCATTAATAACGATTGTTTCAATCAATTCAGTAAGGATTACTTAAGTTCAAATGTCAATAATTAATCTGGATCGTAATAAAAAATATTTCACATTAGAATAGAAAAGGTAATAATTATAAATTACATATTATTAATTAATGCATAACAAAAATTGCCCAAAATTGTTGTAATACAATAATTTCTAATTCGAAATGGGACGTTTAAACGTTTGTAAACGTTTATGTTATGTCTACTTTGCCTTAAACATTTGTCACATAAATCACTTATTAATTGGATGTTTTATAATAATTTAAAAAATTTATATTATATTGAGTTGAAATTGTATAACATGATTGCATATATATTTCTTTTTAAATAGCAACCATAATACATTAAGCTTATTAAATTATAGCCTACATTAACCAAATTTAAGAAAGAGAATCCGTAGAAACCATGAATAATTGTAATGGCAAGAGTACTTAGACACGTTAATTAAGGGCCTCTACTGTGAGCAAGTCAGATAATCTTCATTGGATTTAATACTCACGTTTGGGTATGATTATCTTCGTAACTTGCACTCTAATGCCGCGTCGCGGGTGTCTATAATAGGTTGCGGTTATCACATTGACGGGACGAGTGTCATGGTATGGCATTGCCGGGTTCACGACGCAAACAGCCGCTGTTATCACCGCTGTTCGGGATACGAGAGTACCCATACAAATGCCCCGATAGTGGGACAAGAAGTACACCTATCAAATTCATGATATTAATATTACACACAACCACAAGTAGAAAAAAAGTCTTACTGCTACTACGTATTAGTACAGTAGTAGTACATAGTTAAGGGACTGAAGTACCTGCAAGTGGCTAAAGTGGGAAAAATATACATACATCGACTAGTTTAAATGCTTGTTATATCCGTTTAATCATAGGCTTGATTAGATATATATAGGCAGTAATGTAGAACATACGTTTATGTAATAATTTCAACATTTAACAGTGAGATAATACTACGATGAGTAATTAGACAACTACTGCTATTAACAGCTAATGTATTTCTAATTCAGATAGGTTAATTGATTAAATAAGGGATCTAATGTAGTAAGTATGTTATCTAATATAATTAATATTCGAATTAATCAAGCAAATAATAGAGCTTCCCGAATTGCGTTGGTGATCGTAAAATATACATTGGGCTAGATATTTAAAAAAAAATACTTTTAACTCAACTTCAATATAAATGATTGGGATTCTGATTTTACACTTTATATTTTCATCATTTAATAATATATGTACATTTCATATTTTAAGATACTTTTTAAAAGACTCCAAGCAAGTTTAGAGTAGTTGTTATATGATTAAAAAAAAATATTTAAAAATTTCCCTGCTAACAAAGATAGGTTAAAGATATATGTACATGTAATACCTAAACCAGAAAGCATTTAACAATCTGTATAACTTTAGAATTTTCGTAATGACATATAATGGATATATAACGAATATTATGGAAAATATTAGGGAATAGAAATACTGGTATTTTATATGTTGTGCAAACTTATCACATCTTAAATAACCTTTAAATAGACAAAAAGCTATATCAAAACTAGTCTTAATATAAACTTAAGTCACTAAGATGATTGAAATTTTGTTATACTTATTTGGTTTATGGCATAATAAATGTGTGTCTGTTAATTCATAACTCGGATGGATTTATACGCAGTTATAAGCCGAATCTTTAAAAACATTCTTTCATTACAAAACATCACTTTAATTTAGTGATTTGTTTAAATTTTACACCTGTGATAACAGTCTCCACGTTTCACTGTTTTAATCACAAAGCGATATATACCTAGTACTTTTGTTTTGTTTTTGCTTATTTGAATGGTTTGATTAAACTTTTTTAATAAAAGGCCCAACAAGAAACTTTTTTATAACCGTCATATCTATAATCGACTCATGTAACTATATATACTAAATTAAAATAGTGGAGGAATTTTATATGTAATCAAGAAATAGATAAGAAATATGAGATAATATTAATTTAAAGAAAATCAATAATTTTTGAATTAAGAGTCTCTCTGACGTCAGTCTTATACTCAAAGGCACGGAGAAGATAATTATGCTATATAACTTATTCCGCCGCACTAATCATCAAATCCTCCTTCCTCGACGTTTCATAGAGTAATTTTGATTTCCTTTGAAATATAAATCAATAATTATTTTCAGTTATTTCTGACCAAAATTATTTTTAAGCAAAAAATGAATTTTATTGTGTTATCCATTACATCTAAAAACATTAAGGAGAATTTTTAATACATTCATTCCATTCCAGATATCAGATTAAAATGTACAACCCAATATTTCCATTCTTTGTTCGAGATATTTTTTATATTTTATTGTTTTTATACCTAAAAAAATACATAGTAATGGTATGTTTGCACTAGATTTTGAATGAAAAAATTCAACAAAATAAATGATCTCCTATGTAATTTGTACAAGTAAGTATGAAATTAATAACTCTCGGTTTTGCATTTATATACTAATCTTACCATAAAAGGCACCGATCCTTCTCTGGGTTTGAAAGGTTCTCTCCCGAGACAAAACGTGAACCATCCTTGAATAAAAGCATTGTATTCCTCAGTAAAAATAAGAATTTTGTTCCCATACCAAAAATTATTTTATAAAATATGAATCCTAAGAACTAACAATATCATAACAATAATGTTACATCAAAAGCGCATCAAAGTATTAAAAGGAATATGAATAAAAAATATTCACCCAAAACAAAGAACATATATTTTTTCATTGCAATCTAAAAAACAAACTAGCGAGTAATCAACAGAGAGAGAAAGGTTCGTTAAAATTTAACCAAAGCATGACTACGAAAATAATATAAAAATAATATACGGTTACTGATTAATACGCAGTTACTGTTTTTTTATATTTACATTATAAATTGTTAACTAGCTTTTGACAATAACTTCATCTGCATATATTTAATTTAGCTTATCTCGTTCCGGACACAAGATTTTATAGTTCTAAAAATTTTTCGACATTGTGAAACGGCGATGTGGTTTGGGTTTAACATCTCTGTTTTTATATAACGATGTAGTTAAAAAGGGACAATTAAATAAAAATGTCTCAAGAATCACATATTTCATACTTCACAAGGAAAATAATAAAATAAAGTAAGTTAATATCATAATGGGATCTAAGATATTCGCGAGTAGTTATTTAAATGAAACTAATATTTTTCGGATGTACTACGCAATTTTATTTTCATTTATCAAAAACTACATACTCTCGACGTTTCGGCTACTTTACAGCAACCGTGATCACCATTGTACGAGTACATACGAAACATTAGTTTCATTTATGTTAATACCATCTGGATAAAAAAAAAAACAATAAAATAAAATAATTACTTTATTTTGTGATTTTCATTCTACTCCCTTTATAGATGCACAACTAGCAAAGGTTATTAATTTATAATTTAATTGAAAACCAGATATTACAAATATTGGTTCATAGAAACCTAAATTAACGAAGACTTCAAAGACCTTATACATACGAATTTCTCTCGAAATCGGAATACTAACATCATGGCTAACTCAATATATGTATTTGCCGTTCGTTTATTAATTGAACCTGGTTATTTACAATCAATATACTATTCATCTTATATAAATCTAGTAACTGCACTTCATCCCCTTAGTGCTGGACATTCTAAGAGATATTATTAAATAAATTAATCACTTAACCAGTATCTATTTTGTACTCAATTTAAATCTGAAACTAACCTAAACTGATCAATCTTAGAAGTAATTACTCCAAATCTCTGGCAACTCAATAGAATTACTTAAATTATTTCATTTCTCTTTTCTAATATTTAAAAATATTTTTTTTTTTAAACCGATTTCTCGTAATAATATGGATTGTCGAAAAATTAATTGTTCTTCAAAAAATTAACTCTCAAAGAAAGAAAAATATATATACAAATGGACGTATATAAAGGAATAAATATAAATAAAAACATGGCTTATAAATTCATATTACAAAACGTATTTCTGCTTTAGTAAATTCGTTAATATTGAATGCAATATCGGTTTATTGAAATTGTGAGAGCTTTGAAACACACTCCATTTTCATTTCGTTAATTTAGATCGCTTTAATTTATTTCATCAATGGATACTCCATCTGAACATTATTTAATCTTAAATATTTTATTAATATAAATGTTTACTATCTTCTAATCGACTTATGACAATTAGTGACATAAAAATAAGTATTAATAAAATGAATTAAAAAAGATATACATCATAAATATACGTAAACATATTCGAAATTCTTTGATCGAATTTAGTAGTTTTTGGAGAAGAATTAAATAAGACTGACAGATCTCTACAATACCTCTTTTATTTATTGCGTAGATTTGTTTTGAATTGAGAAAAACTATCTTTAGAACTTTGTTTAAAAAGAAAAGATTTTATGCTTATTCAGTCAAAATATACCAATAAAAAAGTTACGTGAAAAAATTTAAATAACAAATATAAGGATTACATGTCTCCATTCTATTGCTGTACTTGGCTTCCGAATATTTTGAAACGTGCTAAATCCTCTGTACATATTTTCTGTTTCTCTTTTATACTGTGTAATATATTTTATTGATACACACTCTTAATATTTTTTAAATACATATATATGTAATAGAATATATGTATGTACAATAGAAGATATAGGTACAAAATTAAAACGTATTGAATCTCTCTCCAGTAGTATTATTATAGTATATTAAAGAAGACCTATAAGATTACATTGGAATGCAAAAGACGTCCTACCTACGGCCACAATCATTTTGAAAATAAAATCACCTTCATATGCACAATCCAAAAATTCTAATTTGTATAGAATAAACAGTTATTTGTCATAGCTACAAAAATTTTAGAAAACATAAATTATAAAATTTATTCCCCTCATGCTATCTAAATTAAAATTAACTATTAAAAGAACAGTCTTCAGCAAAAGCAAACTACTTGGTCAATGACTATAGTAACTTTTTTAAAGAGTATAACCGTATTTATCTTATTTAAAAGACAAACATTCTTTAACATTTTTATTTACATTATCTATAATAATGTTTAATCACATCATCGAATGGAAATGAAACAAAGGAAAATATAGAGAAACTGAATAGTAACAGAAGAAAAAGCAAAGCAACTTCATCGGTAAGGAAATCCGGTCATCGGGAAAGGCTATAAATTTTGCCTGGCTGCAGGGATCGAGCTTAAGGGCGGTGGCGTGTGCAAAAAGGACCGAGAGGCATCCCGACAGATCGATAGGGGAACCAGCGCCACTTGCGACTCGATCTCTGAAGTGATCGCACGCTTCGCAGAACGCTTCGTCGCTTCTCAGTATACTTCGACGCTCTAAAGGATCAGTCATGGAGGTGAGTAGTATTTACATCAAGCTCGCTTCGCGCGTCTTTATTAATTGAGTTTGATTTCCTACAATTTACTATTTGAATTTGATCGTGAAATATCGTTTTACATTGTATTGACTTTTAAATTGTTTTAGAATTCTTGCTTTTCATATTTTAGCATCGTTTTTGAATTATATCTTGCATAGATTTAAAATAATAAAATAAATTTTTCATGAACATATTATGCAAATAAACTGTAGATATCTAAGGATACTCCTTTGTGCATATGTCTCTCCTGGTTTCTAGTTTCTATAGGGTATTACTAAATGTAATCCCATGTATCCTCAAAGAGCGTAAATACGTAGGCATCGCATTTTATTTTTTCAAAGGAAATCGATAACTTCTTCATGAGACGTTTGTTTGTAGTTGGCTCTCGTGTTTATAATGTTCACTCTTTGTTAGAAGTAAATAGGTCAGGGGTCGTTTTATCTGATGGCTCGCAAATACCGTCCTTTTTTTAATTTAAACGAACAATTAATTTGTAACTATGTTCGTATAATTTTATTTTAATAGCCGATGTTCCGTGAAGGAAACGACACTTTACCGCTTTGCCGATTTCTAAAACCGTTTACAAAATTCAATATAATTTATTAAATAATTAGTATTTAATATGCTTTATATTGTTTCGTACAGATATATTATATTGGTTTAAATTAAACGAAAAAAGTAATATATCTTAAAGTAGAAAGTCGTGGTGCTGACGGATGTAACGAACTCTGTACCGGTAGACCCTCACTTCCTGTGTCAACAATAATGAGTGGTATAACAATAATAAGACACAAACCCACAATAGCATGTAATAAAATAACAAACAGCTGGCTCCTGGACAGACGTTATCGCCATTTGAACTCCAGTTCTCTGTCTATTTTAGTAATGGCGCCGGTTTAAGGATGATGACACAAGAAAGATATGAACTATAACAAAATAAATTTAAACATACTAAGTGATCAAATATTTTAACCTATTTAAAAATACGTTTAAACAATATCTGCACAGTTATTAAATGAATCAAAAAAATAAGTTAGGAAATATTTTCTAAAAATATTTTATTCAAACGTAATTTCAATTCATTCTTGTTTAATTATTTGAATGAATTAATAAATGAAATATTGAATATTGTCTATTGGTTTGTGTGTCCGGGCCCTAAACCAAAATGTCGTTGACTGCACATTTATTTTTATTTTATTATCTTCATGTGAACTTTTATCTCAACGGCAAGGCTATATAAATAGTATGTTTTTAAAATATATTAATGTTTTCATCTAAAAAAGGCAACTAAAAAACGGGTTTGTTTCTGGGGTGAAACTGAGATTATTTTTTACAGAAATTGTATTACACATACAATTATATGTTTTTTTTATTAATCGTGATGTAAATAAAATAAACATTGGTACCTTAATTCCCCTAATTTATTAGTACTACTTATTTAAATACTTTATTGTTTAAGTTTAATTTTTATATTAAAATATAAACAATCAGATCTAATATAAAAAAAAAAAAAAATTAATTTAGAAAAATAGAAGAAAGAAACAAGTTGGAGGTAAATTATTAAAAATAATATAATTAAAATGTGTCTGTTTATTAATAATACTATACCATTTTGATCTCTCATATCAAATACCGAGGGTTCGATATCAAATCATAATATATAACAAAAAAAAATCCGTCTACAAATATATGTTTTCCATAAATGTCTTTCTGAATTTCTGTCATTTTAAAGCGATATAGTATTTTATATCCTATCCTATCTTAACTTTATGTTTTTGGTGCGATGTCATTTTCAGCAAATAAAAGACAAACACGATCAACACTTTAAAACATCAAAAGATTTTTTCATTATAATTTTAAGGATTGACGGTCAAATTAATCTCAAAGTCTTCCATGTTCAATTGATAAAAAATGGACACTCAAGAGAAAAATGAGGTTTTTGTTATGTCTCAGTCAATGAACACATCAATAATAAAAATCTACACTCTATAAGCGTAGTTGAAGTGGAACCAAGCCATACAAGTATATAAACAATCAAGTTGAAATCTTTTTATTCGTACCTTGTTTCCCGTAAACGGGCGTTAATTTATTTGCAAATAATTAATATCATTACAAAATATTTTTCAATAAAATCAAGAAATGCAATGCGAGTTGATTAATGCCACGCGAAAATTAAATATATTTCTTTGCAATGTGTTAATAACAGCGAAAGCGTGTCCACAAATTTTCTTCGTACTAAAATTTTACAAAAAAACACTTGTGGAGTTAAATTAACAAACATGAAATTGAAACATTAAATTTAACTAACATTGGATTGTTTTTACAATGCCTTAACGAGGAATAATTACAATTCTTATAGTTACGATGACCCGGTTTGTTACTTAATCTTATGAAAATACATGAATAGTTTTTATAAGTACGAAAAAAATATTATAATTCGGATTTGTAACCAGAGCGTACTTACGTTATTAACATTAAATAATAACCGTAATAAATATTGCGTAAAATTGTCGTTGCTACTAGTTTTTACATAAAAAAAGATATGTATAGCAGTATAGTCTTAACGAGAATTAACAATTTAGAAAATGTTTATAAAGTTTTACTGGGTATACATAAAGTGTATTTATTTAGTATAATCGTTGGTGGCTGATGATGGTGGCGCTGGTGGTGGTTTCGGTCTCAATGTCCCTGGCCGAGCCTCGGTCCGACCATGAGCTCGTGCGTACCGAACGTGGCGCTAAAAATAAAGGTTAGTGGCTAAAACTATTTTCATCCTGGGATGTTATATTATCATTAAATATTTTCTGTAGAAAATATACCGGTTACCAGTTATATAGAGATGCAGAAACTTATTGTGTTAAACCACAATTTCATATTACCATATAAGAGTTAATATTGGGAAGTTAAGATAATATTACGGCATTCAAGGCTTATCGGAAAGCAATGTTTCACCTCAACGGCTTTTGAAGTTTGCTTTATAGTTTCATGCAGTATAATACGTCATTTAACTTATATCACTTATAAAATATATCAACTTACGTTTTAATATTAAATATTTGTTATACACTTAGAATAGACAGGTTGAAAGAGGGGTCGCTTTTTTAAGTTATTGTCTTAAAATGTTCAGTAATGGCCAAAAATAAAATTAAAAACGTGTTTCAAACTAGTAGTTAAAATATGAGTGTATAACACAGGCACATTGCTTGTGTAGAAATCCCTTCCGTGACAGACTAAAAGTGTCGCCGACACACCAAGTATAAATAAAAGGGTTCATTGTGGAGATTCCTGGTTCAAATTAGAGCCAAGCTTTACTTTTTGCATCTTCGTGCTGTGGCCCTTTAAACTCTTCTTATAATAAATTATTATAAGAAGTGTTTGTTTTGTTTAAAGAAGTATTATAATACAAGCAATTTCTTTTAACAAAGCACAAAATTAAAGTGCAAATAAAATCTTCGTGTCGTCGAATTCCTTTTTGCTGCCAAGTCTAACATCTACATAGGTTTAAAGTTTAAGGTTAAGTTAGGTTACGTGAAGTAGAAATAGATTTTTTACAGGTGAAATCTGAAGAATTAATGTTTTTAACAGTATGAACAGCTCTATAGGCTAAATTAATGTTTTGTTACACTTCAATAAAACTTGCAACAAAAATACCTTTAGTTTAGAAAGCCAGCCGGCCTGCTTTTTCTTTTTGAGTCTCTAAGATGTAATAGAAAAACAGTAACAGCTTATTTATGATATGTTTTTATTGTTAACTTTTATAGTATTATATCTGATACAATTTACATTTACAGACAGACTTTAAGCTATTTTGAATTTACATCATTTCTCATTTTTTCTCCGTCTGTCACACGTCGAAATATAGCTGAATGCAAAGTAAGGAGAATTTGAAATTTGCTGGATGAAGAAGAAAAATGTTCTTATTGTAGTAGCATTATTTATTGTCATCTGTTTGACATATACCATCTATTTATGATGTATGCCGAACTTAAACAAGCAGATTGAATTAAAAATTTTAAAAACATTCAACTTGGTAGGTAAAGATTAAAAACACAGACACACAAACACAGATTTCAAAATTTTAATAGGATATTTTTTACAATAATAATACGCAGGAACTGATGAAAAATTCACTTTAACCGGATTTATATATAACCATTTTTTTATTCTCAATAAAGTCCTTGCGCTAGTCTTGTCCTAGCTGTTCTAGTAGTGGTATGTGAACGGTAAACATACGTCAAACTAATTGATTCTGCCATCGACCTCCGCGACCGCTTCATGATTTGATTGTTCATCAGATAGTTTCTAACGAACATGGTATAATTAATAACTGGATCGGTGTTCAATTATCGCGAGATATAAAAAATGTTACTTACAACTCCCTTTTTTTGAATTAGACGCTATCAAGGATCGTATGGAACACATACAAAATAAAAACACATTTACATGTTAATAATACATGATATGATAATCGTTAATTTCCAACGTGTCATCTCGATGGTAATTCCATTGAATAAGGCCCTGTTAAAACAATTTTACTGCGTTTCAGACCATAAACTTATTGGACAGTAAAACTTCAATTATTAGATGATAGTTACTTCAATTTACGCGACGAAAATAGCAAAATTGTGTCACCCACGATTAATTATGCAGTAAAATGATGTACAGCGTGAAAACAATATAACAATTTACTAATTAAGATGTATCTCAATATGTACATATATTTTTACAACTTTTATATAGCTGTTTACATATATTTGGTTAGCTCAAAAAAAATAAATATTCAATATTATAATTAACCTATGTTATAACGTTAGTTAACAATTTCATAATAGTTTCTATTTTATTATCCAGGATGGTTATATGTCCTGAGATCTCGTTTGCTCTTTGTCACTCTGGGTAATCAGTTTCACTGACCTTACATGACCCAGGAAGATGACTGGCAATAGCGCGAGAACGATAATATTATAAATTCAATTATGAGGTCTTTTTTATATACCACATACACTACTTCTTGCTGAATTACACAATTAGGAAAAAAATATGTTAAATATTTGTCTTTTGGAATTAGGAATCTATAATAAGGAAAAGTTTTGTTGCATAACTTTTTTCAGACCAAAAGAAATTTATATCAATCAAACAAATCCTGAAAATTGAATTTGATTGTTTATGGGATATAAATAAGACTATAATAATAATGGATTAAAAGACAAAGAAACAAGACATAATACGGTGATATAAAATATTTTTCTTACAATACAGTCGATAACAACCACTTACTAAATAAGAATTGTAAAATTATAGCTTATATCAAAAAGTCAGGTAGTTGTTTTTTTAGAATAAGTTTTAATTAGTGACAGTCACGGAATAACTGCAGCTGTCAGATTTAGAAAACATAAATTCCGACTGTCGTGCTTTATTTTGCCGACAATTCCAGCGATCTCAAAATAAATCGTTAGTTTGTTACACATGGTGCCAGTTCTCAGAACAGTCCTCATTATATTAAGTGAATATATGATTGTTTCTTACATAAACTTGTATTTTACTTAAAATTTATACAAACATTAATAATATAATTTTTTAGTGAAATCTTACAACTCAGTTTTGAAACAGATGTCTTCAATTAATGTAGGTTCATGAAATAAAAAAATACAGTTTTTTCCGTTACATCATTATTAACCAAATCGCAAAAATGAGTAGGTACTTAAATCTCATTTCAAGATATAATATCCTATAAATTATGTTATGACCTGTTAGGTAGCAGTAAAAACTATAAATATTTGTTATTATATTTTAATATGTAATTTTGAAGTAAGTAAACCGTTACTAAACGTTATTATTGTTAAAATGTCAATTCTTTAGAGACTTGCCGCTACGTTCGCGGAGCGTGGTCCGAATGTGACCCCAAGACGAACGTGCGTTCACGCACTCTTACTCTCAAAAAAGGAGACCCTATCAACTGTGAACGTGCTAAAACCATACAGAAAAAGTGTAAAAAAGGTAACATAAACTTTTTATAAAACACCAAACTAGTTAAAAATGTGTTGAAAATGTATTTTATTTTAGTCAAAACCTGGTGTTGAGGGCTAAGACATAAATAAAACTTACCAAGGCCATCTCATAATAAGTAGACCGAAGAACTCTTGTCTCGCTCAGTAAAGAGCTAAAAAGGGCACTATAATTTATACAATCTAAAATGCCTTAGGTGCCTAGTCACAGCTTTTTACTCTTTAAATCATGAACCGCTTTACCTTGCACTGCGCTCATATCATAAGTGCCGTAGGGCCAACAGCTACATAAAGCCATTTCAAACTATAAATGTTTCCTTTTAATGCTTCAAAACTTTAAACATTTGTGACAACGTAATAGTTAGTTCAAAAATATTCTTTTCATAGCTTGTCGTTACGAAAAGTCTTCATGGAGCGAGTGCAGCCCGAATGGCGAAATGTCTCGGACAGATATGCTGAAGAATAACAGTGACCCAACCTGTGACACCAGCAGACGCGTCACAAAGAAATGCAACAAGAATAAGCAGCTTAAGTCCACCAAGGACAAGGGTAAGGTTACAAAGAGAAAAAAAGAGAGAAAACATTTACAAGAGTACCTAATATTCGTCGATAGTTCAAGTAATCTATAAGTTTTTTTTATATCACTAAGCTTTTTTATTTTTTCATTCAAGTTCCTAGAATCACATTCTTTAAAATATTTAATGGAAACTTTTTATTGTGTCTGTAAACAACGTTTTCTTGTAAATACGCCCTTTTGATCGTACATGCGATATTTTGTATGGAACTAATCATTAAAATTTTGTTGCAGGTCGCCGAAATCGTCAGTAAATTTTTCAACACACTTTAGTAAAATAAAATTCCAATCGTTAATTCGATGGTGTTTGTTCGATGGCTCTAATTTATGTCATAGTGCCAAATAGTATCAATGGTTGTCTTTCTTTCTAATTTGCATTATATTAAATAGACGTAATTTAGCTACAACAGTACAGTACAATCTATCTTTAAATTTTCTTCTTTTAAATATGTACTAGCCACAATTTCATTTTATTACTATCTGTAAGTTGGATATTTGATATTAATAAAGGAGTACTTAAAATTGTCTTTTATTTATTACCTAAATTCTTATTAATATAAGAGTTCAAAGTATAAACCTTATTTTAACGTTAGAATGCACATCATCATTATTTTTTAAATACATAATTACCATCTCATATACATAAATTCGTACTTATTAATATTTAAAAATAAATGTACAATGTTGTTTTCATAAAACTGTACTTGAAGGTTTTCTTTATATTTTCTTGTCAATAACACCTCTACCTATTGCTTTCTCGTCAGTATTATAGTCTGCTCGACTCCACTTTGCATCCAAAATCTTATGCAAAACTTATTATTAATTTCACTCTATAATATTGTATGGTAACTACTGTAAATTCATTAGCATTTGATATAATTGACATAACAATTTAACATTAATATAAAACTATAAAGGATATTTAATTCTTATCTAGCATGTAAATAAATAAACATATTTAATAAATTTGGTTTATCATTTGCCACAAGTGCATATACTAAGGAATATTAGGTTTTCAGCATTTTACAGTACAGAGTGAGTTTGAGTGAGTGTTGTGTGTTTTTAAAAGTGAAGAAATATTTAAAATTAAAAAAAAAAATGAAGTAAACTAATACTTAGGATAAAATGTACCTTAAAATTAAAAACACTAATCTAAGAATAATATTTTCTTGATTATTCATCTCTTAGAAAAATTCAAAACTAAATTAAATTCTCTTAACTCCGTTGGGGGTTTAAATATTTAATATATATATATCTATGTATATATATATATATAAAATTGAAAGAGTTTATTGTTTGGATTTATACTGTTTTAAGTCTTTCAGGACTTCATTATTTTTAAAGTGTTTTAGGACCTTGAAAACATATTTTCATAACACTTCCCATATGTTTTGAGTAAGGTATCGAAACTTTAAATTTATAAGCAACTCAAATAACGTACATATGTTATGTTACTGAGATATGTATTATTATTAAACATCTTAAAATTAAACACGATCTGACTATTTTGAACATTATTGAAACGGACTTGGGCATTTGAGACTAAATAAACTGGCTATTACCTAAAGAAACTGTTCCTTAATTTGATCTGTTGTGTTCTTGGTCCTAGAATGGTTCGCCAACCGTAAATTCTGATCAGAAAAGTTGCCGGAGTGCCTCGACTCGCCTATTAAGAGCCCAATGATATATTTCACTCCCTGAAAATACGATTACATTATTAGTATGCATTTCAATACCACAAACAGAT
>DVQO01000451.1:0-16774 GCA_018231785.1 Danaus gilippus | reverse complement strand
AAAAAATGGTAGTATTTTTACTGCATTTTTCATAAGTGCATTTTATTTTATTTGGGAGCGAAATATTGAAACTATAAAAGTGTAATATTTACCATCTCTTCCTTATTCAGAAGTAATCTACATATGTTGTTATGTGCGATTCTGTCCACTAATTGTTTCATTACCAGGGCGTTCAGTCTGCAGTCACACTGTATACGAAAAATTTCCAGTTTTAATGTATAAATTTTTGGGTATGATAGCATCGATGTAGGTTCATTAATGAAAGGAAACGTTAAGGTGCAAACTTTTGGTAAGGGCACCGTTATAAAGCTTGAATTTTCAATTAAAATTATACAATAAAAAAAGGGATTATCATGTCCTTTGAGAATATTACTTAATATCTCTCCTGTTTTTATAGTAAACCTTGGTTTTCCCCAAAGACGTAAATTACTTTTCATACTTCATTAGGTCACAACATGATTATTATTTGATTTAAATTTCTTTACAGTTTGCAGATAAGATATTATTTTAGAAAATATGGAAAGCCAATCTGCTTATTTAACAGGATTAATGTAATTTAAAAAAATGATTTCCTTTTTTTATCTATAAAATATTCTTAGTTAATTGTAAATCAATAGATAGCACAAAATATAAGGAATGTGATAAAAGTATTTCTTGAAATTGAATCATATTGAACTGACATAGAAAATGTACATGAAAGCAGTTAAACACAAGTAGGATAAATTGAAAATAATAAACTTTTATATCACTTCTTTCTACAATTTTATTAATTTATTTCGTCCATTCCCCTTAATTTGCATTAATTGCGGCTTTGAAATTTAACTAAATAAATAAGGATTAGAGACAGGGAACAGATAAAAGGGACACTGATAAACGGATATGAAGTAAAAGGAAGTCCTTTAAGTTTTATTATAGGCTTTTTGGTAAAGGAAAATATGTCAAATATTTATTCGCTTACATTTAAAGATGAGCAATATGATGAAGTAGTAGTTTCACTATTATTTTAATATATGCAAATAATTTGAAATGTACAACATATATTAAAAAAGTAAAAGGTTATCCTGCAATAAATAAAATAGTCATTCGAGACAAACATTAATTTCACTGACAATGGTTTAATTATAAATTCTATTTTACACAAACATCTACCTGCAATGTTAAAATAATAATGTGTAAATATTTACACATATGTTTCAATAACATCAGAATTGTCTGCAAATATTCATTAAAATCGTCTCGTAAACAAAAGCAAAAACTAGAATAATATAAGTCTTATGAATGAATAAACATACATAAGCCACAAGAATTTTTGAAAGGTTTGCTGAAAAGACTAAAGTTGAAAGTCAATATATTTTACGACATCTATTTTATAAGAGATACAAAGTAGTGAACGCTTAAATTTATCGTACATCGTTCCTTTTGTCCATCTATTATTTATTATTTTTCTTCTTATACCAATTTTCATAAACATATTTTACTTTTCAAACAAATCCCAATAAATATAGAATGGTAACAAATAATTTATAATTCATAGTTTAGCTTCTTTTTAATAGCTTTTTTTACAAAATGATTTTTATAATTTTAAAAAATAAAGATATACATATTTATATTACAACGGCAATTTTTTTTAATGCTGTTTTTGTTTCTAATTCCCCCTCACCTAAATACTTTTGGCTTCGAAGAAAAACGCATAGTTTAAATATATTAAATGAAGGGTAAAAGTATTTATTAATATATTGTGATTCAAATTACGGATTAATCAATAATGCATTAAATATCTTTTCTAATTTATTTAAATAATAAATTAGAACCTACATTGTACTGAAACTTCATAAAACCGTCCATATTTGCCATCGATTGATATTAAAAATATAAAATAAATATTTATATTTATACAAATTTACATTAACAAATAAAAACATTAAAAAATAACACTTTTTTGCAAAATATTTTTTTATTAATTGTCACAGTTGTCTTTTCGTCTTCTTGTAATAACTTTAGTGTATACAGACGTAAAATATTAGAAGCTTTTGTATTATGTTTGTCACTGTGTCCTTCTGATCATGTCAACAATTGAAAATGTACGAAAAATATATTTTTTGTAATTTAGCTGGTTGCTCATAGTAACCGACTGGATTAAACCGAAATTTTAAATTTTTACGAATTCAAAACACGGTAACATTGGTTTCAGAATAATGTATAGAATACAATGCGAAGGCGTAAAAAATCATCTTTTCTTCAGAATTTACATTCCTAAATTTTTATAATTATTTTACTCTAAAACTTTCCTGTATGAACCTTTCAGTGGGAAACCATAATATCAGTTACCGGATTAATTTACTTCATCACACCAACTGATTCATTGGGTTGCGGTATGTTGTCTGATGAAGTATAAAGGATGAATCTGTATAGTTGTCTGTTTTTGGTTTTGATTTGAGCCGAGTACGAGATACCAAAAAAGTCAGTGGTGGCCTAGTGGTAAAAAGGCCTGCCTGTAGGCGGCCGGTTGTAAAAACAATTCGCCAAAACTATTCACAACATTTAAGGCAGACCCTGGCTTAAACTGGGAGATTGCCAGGTAGAAGATAAAAGATACCAAGACTTTCTTTGGTTTAGTTTCTTGGTCATTGAGTTTTTTTTCTACACATTAAAGATTTTGTAAAATTTAACGTAAAAAAAACAAGCGTCCATTATTCTTGCTTCCAACTTTTCATAATGTATTCTGAAAATACACCAACCTTCTTAAATTATTAGTGAGTATTGTAAAGTTCATTTTGTCAGGAAATTCGGACTCCTAACAAAAGTGCAGCAATATAACGCCATCACAAAGTTTTGTTAACCAAAGGCATGGATTTGATCGTTTATGTATTACCACTGATAACTTTGGGCGAAGCTTGCATTGACAGATTTTATAATAGCTCTGGAAACTTTCATATTCTTCATCACTCTTTTCTTGAAATACCCATACTCTTGGAGATGATTAAGGGCGTGTCCTTGACAGGACATTGTTAGCGGTGAGCATACAAACTAATCTTATATGCTGGGCTAGATTTAACAATGTTATTCTGAGCCCAGAGGGAGACCCTGGATATAGCATTAAGTTATTAAAGGTTATAATAAAATCAATTATGACTAGACATTATTATCTGTAGCGTTTTTAAAAGTTCTATTCTATAAATGATTTTAAGCCATGAAAGGTAATGTGGTAAAAAGTCTATTTAATTACCAAAAGCTTATTCACACAATATTTTTTCTCTATTTTTATATTATAGTTACATTGAGAGCAAATGGCAATTAAAAAAAACATATTGACTTCTTGTCATTCATTGCTATTATTTTATATAAATAAAGGCATAATAATAAAACTGACAACCATTTTGATTCATTTTGCTGTTATGTTTGCTATTGTAAATATTACTAATATAGGTCGATTGAATAAAAACAACTTCTTAAAATGTTAAAACAAAGGATATTGCATTCGTTATTTAGAATGCCTGTATGAATGTTTCATTACTTTGCAGTATTTATTCCGTAGTGTGATTATCATTTCACTTAACATTTCTTTGCGTTCAAAAAATATAAGCTTGCATTTCTCAAAAATGCTTTGGGCGCTGTTAATATATTTGTCACCAATTTTAATAATGTAACTGATCAATTTTTAGAACTAATAAATTATTACCTAAAATAATTTCTATGATTTTCTGTACTTTTTAAAAATATTCTGCATATTTGTCTTTGTACTTGTTTTGTTGTTAAGGAAAGGTTCTGGTTGGTATATTGTGTTGTTCTAAAAATGAGTTCTACGCTTATAGGAATTCCAGGTTGTATTTCAATAATAAGAACTTTAATTTCATGTAGGTACTTTATTTACTACATTAAAACGTTTCTCTTTGCTAATATTTTTTAATTCGCATTTCCTATAACTACTATTCTGAAATAAATAGAGCAATGATTTGCAGACAAATTCTATTATTATAAAATGATTTTTATTATGTCAATACATAAACAATCAGTCGTGAGAAAAAAAATACTTTTAATCATTAATTATAAAAGTATTCAATAAATTTATATTTTGTAAAGAGGTAAAATTATTTTAGCAAAACTGGGACTCTGTTTCATGTTTAATTAATTATATAAGCTATTTCAACAGTTGAAGGGCTACTTGTCATTTGTTACGAGTTACGAGATCGGTTTTATTCATGACGAGAGTCAAAGTTAAATATGACGGCGTACGCAGGTAATAAGACATTGAGGTAGATTGAAAAGAAGTTGGCCAGAAAATATTATTTTAAATAGCTTGACTTGTTTTGATGAGGTGTCTATAGTCTTTTCATGTGGTTAAAAAGAGGTTCAATAATGCTTATAGTAAATCTATCAGTATATTTTTTACTTCAGTAACCATCACTTATAGACATCTGCAATATAAGGAATGTTGTGAATGCTTTGCCGACCTTGCTTTTGGGAGAGGGAGAGGAAAGGGTGGTAAAAGAAAACGACAACCGACTCTCTCAATCTTCAGGCTTAAGGAGGACCTTGAAGGCTACTTCACGTCGATCTTTTATGAGGGTGTGGTACTTCCTGGATAGAGCTAGCCAATGTTTGAGGTGTAGTCACTTGACCACAGCTAGAACCTACCATCTGCTACTACATATGTATGGACAAAATGAAGTTTGAAGCACGTTTACGTACTAGATGTTTTATGCAAGCTTTGATTAGTCTTAAAACAAGGACCTGCAGGATCTTAACCTTATATCTTAACCTCTTGTTTGTTCCAGTAAATCTTCTAAATCTACAACAAATTTTTCCATAAAGTAAACAAATTTTAACAAATTGGCACTAAAATTTAAATGTATTTTACGTGTCTTTGTATCCATGTTTAAAAAAAAAACTGTGGAAGTGATAAAATTCTGGATTATACTGTCTTTGAGGCACAGAAATGTGAGCGCTTCATTTAAGAACATTATTTTCAAAGGGTTATTAAGTATTTTATTTTGACTGAGAGTTCATTACTAAACCACTCACCATAATTCAATTTATTAATCCGAAAGTAAAATAAAAAACAATTTAAGATTTTCTGATTGATATTAATGTAAGGTATTTTATTATGTAATTTTTATATATTTATGTTAGTTAAAAGATATAGTAGAGTGTCTTTTACTAAATAAAAATATATATATTAATATGAAATTAATTATTATGAGTGAAATGAGCAACTACAGACTTTATATCGTTCATTATTAAAATAGTTAGTTTTAGCTTACTGACAAATTGACTGACTCTCTATTCTAGTAGGGACAAAGTTAGGAACGATTTTATTATAATGACTACAACCGTTGACATAGAAAGAGTGTTATAGAATTTCGTCTTATATTCAAATATCTATAATAACAAGACAAAGTTTAATCTTAAATTTCAAATTGCGGTTCGTTATTTATTTTTATCATAATAGCCTTTTGTGTAAGGTACCGCTTGTAAATGTTGGTAGTCTATATTTTGTTAATTCATTTAAACAACTTTGAAACTCTCGATTTCTTTACAGTTTTATATTTAAAGATTGTTTTTATTGAACATTAATGAAAAGGAAATATCATATGTAGTACTCCTATTACCTCTTTTGAACATTATATTAAATACAAGACACTAGTTGATATGGTAGATGAGAAACCAATTTTAAATTCTATATTCCAATATAAACCTCAAAGGCATACGGAAATTGATAATATTGCATCTTATTTTACCTTCACAAAATTCATATGTTAGATTTAGTAAGAGCAATGGAAGAGAAATATGTTCAGTGAATTTATAAAATTTGTCAAGATAGACTTATTCAACAGTATGACATATTGAATTTTTTTATATACATATATTCTTGTACTTTACAATTTTAATTTTCTTTCTTAATAAATACTACACGTTTGATACTAGTTTTAAATGATTTCAACCTTATTTCTAAATAATGTTTTGATCGTTGATGTTGCACGGTATTGGTGGAACGAATAAACACAATTTTATACAACATTAACTGAAGTATAACCATAACAGTATCTCTAGGAACTTCTCGCAAGGAATATTAAGATTTTATTCAAGATATAGATCGCTTGGTCGTTTCTGTGTCAGGAAAATTAAAGAGACTTCAACCACACTATCCAACAAAACAATAATATACCATAGATATAAACATTAAATTTGGACTCTCATTTTTTAAGATCAGCATCTCATTTAAACACTCGCAAAAATATAACTTCGTATAGACTACCTGGCAGAAAGAGACAATCAGCAAATCGCGTCATCACCACTGATGATGGACATATGCAACATAAGGGTTGTTACGATTGCTTTGCTCTTTGTGTAGACTCGACTTTTAAAAAGCCCCATAATAGCTCTTGAGAAACGTCTTGTAAGGAAGATCATACTAAATTACTCTATCTGATAAAAATAAACGACCATAGAGCTAACATAGCTTTACAAATTACTAATCGATGCCAAAAGTGCTGCAAAAAATATCTTACAAACCTTCGCCCAATCGACTGTCTTAAAATGTCTGATACTACCTTGATTTATGGAGAACGTTGTACGCACCACTGATTCCAGAGTTTAGAGGTCGGGAGAATCTTTGGTATATCGATGAACACTTGATAACAATACGGGGAACTACACAGCGGAAAGTTTAATACTCAAAGTTAAAATCGAACCTCCTGGGATACCATGATCATATAGCAGCAAACTCAACTCAAATTAGATCTTACCTTCGCATTGAAATCTTACCTTATCTTAGAAGATCTTAGCGATATTAAACCGCTTAAGCATCGGTCCTGATAATATTTCCAATGACATGATTAAGGAAATCTGTCCGTCATAACATATTTAAAACAAAATACTTTAAATTATGTACATATATGTATGATTATTTTTGAAATCATAATTTTATTACTTATATAAGTAAACTAACAAATTAGAACAGATATTTTAAAAAAGTTTTTATATGAATACTAATTGTAAAAAAAGGTTTTAATCTATCTTTTGACGAACATGTTTTCATGTAAAGTACTACATAATATCTAGAAAAGTTCAGCAGAATTATAATTGCTTGAAATCATTACTGACAATCTAAACAACTTAATTGAATAATAATTAAAATAGAAATAAATAATTAAAAACATACGAGGAAGTATTACCATAAAACCAATGAACTAAGAAAAAAAAACTAGAATCTTACAAATGAATGTCAAAATCTCTGATTAGTATTTAAACTAGACGCTTTCAGTAATCTAATAGAATAACAAAAAATAAACTCACACGTTCAAAACCATTTACCTTTTTAAACGGATTGTTTCTCTTTCCGTTATTTTTATACTATGGATGTTAGTTGTATTTTTAGTTTCAAGCTTTTATTTATTTATTGGTGACATGGAAAATATTTAACAATATATGCAACAGCAGCTTTGATTTGACATGTTACGATAGTTAATGCAATTAGTAGTTTGTATAGATTTAAATTATATTGATTTTCATTTACAGGCATTGAAAAAATATTTAAATGTTTCTTTTATCTTAAAAAAATATATTCTCTTAAAGTTTGAACAAATTTCTTATTCTATTTTTATAATTTTTCAAAATGCAAAATGTAACTTTTTATAGCACCTTCCGGCGTAGAAGCCACAGAGTAAGAAAGTGAATGAAAACTGTAAAAAATAACTGGTGTAAAGACTTTACTGTTTATTTTTATTGGGATTCTCATCATTTCTAAAATTATAATTGCATATTTTCTAGAACAAAATAAAATAACAACAGTGAGGAAACACCTCAAATTAATGTAGCAACAACTTACGTCACTGTTATTTTTATATAAGAAATTATAATAGAATACAATTGTGTAATATATGTTAAGAATTCACAAAATTTCCCAAAAATAGTAAGTCGGTGTTCTTAAGAATGTAATTGGAATACGCAGAGAAATATTCAGTTTGATATTATTTGGTGAGGGTTGAATGGCGTGACCCAGCCGTGGGCGGATTGCGCCGTGCGCGCTGCCGCCTAGCGCCTGCCGCCTGTTCCAGTATCAGCCCGTCGTCGCGAGAAACGCACGTTCCGGTAGCCGCTCAGCCCTAACTCAGCCTCACCGGCATAACAAAACGCACGGTGCCCTTCCGAACAGTGTCCACACCAGTGTACGCACATCGCCGCGCGTATCACACGTATGTATTCTCGTCAGCGCCTCATTAATTTTTAATATATATGCTTCTTTCATGCCTATTTGCTTTTCGGTAGCGTGTTTCAGCTTGCTATGCTTATTATTTGCCAACTATGTTAATTAAAGTTTTTTTTTTTAATAAATGATTGTGAAAATGGTTTATTATTTTTTTCCTGGCGTGTCATGTGATTATTTTTATATCATTTATTTTGTTTCGCAATTCATTATACAACCTATGATAATTATTAGAAAATTAAATGACTTACCTTTTTTTTCTAATCTCTTTAAGCTTATTAATATGTATAATTAAAAATATTGTTTAATTATGAAGTTAGGGGCCTTATAAACAAAATTTGTTAAACATTTTAAACTTTTAAAAAAATATATAAAAATGAGCCGGTCTGTAAAAATCTAAGACCGGCAATAATTTTGATTATAGGAAGAGGATTGTTAACGTTGGCATAAAAGATTTTTTATTAAAGAAATTCAATCTTTATTCTGATTTTTAAGTTGGGAACGTAACCCCTGTGACGTAACTTCTTCTCAATCTTCTGAAATTGGTTATTGTTTTAACACAGAAATATTTATAATCATAACCTATAAATTAGATGGTTATTTATTGATTACTTACAAAATAAAAATGTACGCTTCTTATACATAAAACGAAATGAATCCAAATAACATTAATTCAAGGCATTTTATTGAAATATTAACAATAAAGGATGATCGAACGAATTTTATAAAAATTCAGGTGTTAAAATCTCGTAGTAAAATTTTTCATTTCAAACGACTCATTGAATAGAAGATTGAAGCATGTATTAGACGTGACAACAAAAAAACACTTTTGCTTTGAAATTCAATGCATTATTTTAACTAAACCTTATGAACCGGAGTAATAAAGAAGTAATGAGTGCGACGGAAGTATGCGGTCGGATGGGTTTATGAGGCAGAATGCGACTTGCTCTCCGTGTATTTGCAGTGGAAAATATATTTTATAACTAATTCAATTTACTTACTATTACTTTGAAATTTCTAATAAAGCACAGCTTATTTTTAGATAGTTTTATCTTTGGCTTTATGTTTTCTGATATTTTAGTAAACAAGGGTTTAAAATGAAACTCTTTATTAATTTACAGTGATGATTGAAGAAATTTGATGAAGTTTGTTTCAGAACGATATATGTTAAATTATAATTTGTATATTCACTTACGTAAAATTTTAAATTATTGTTTTTTAGGAAGCCTATTTAGCAACAACTAAAGATTGACAAACAGAATTACACATTTTTAAACAAGAATAATCATTTCTAAACACTTTTAAGACCTAAGAGTTTACAGTCGTATTGATTGAACGTAAGAAACATGCTCCAAATTGAATGGTTTGTAAAAATATTTCATAACAATGAACGGGAAAGTTGATCGTTGGCAGCAAACAGTTGGCAAACGAATTAAATGAAACCCAAACAATTTCATACTTTAGAGAAAATCTAGATAACTACATACATTTTTTATCCTATCTTTTCACTTTTGTCTACATATTTTAATTTGTTAAAGACAAAAAAAGTAAAACTAACACTAAGAGAACACAACCAACAACTTCTATTTAATACAAATAAAGGCAAAATAGTTTAAATCAAATTATAATGTAAAACTTAATGTAACGAAATTAACAAATAGGAAAACTTTACACTAGTAATGCTAATAGTACCTCGCACCCTTATCAACATGTCAGCTTTGAAAGATGAAATAATTCATCTGAATATTATCAAATAATTGTTTAAAATTTTATAACAAATGATTAATGATCAACGTTTTGAATGAAAGTACAAGACGTTTCTATCTCTTTGTGTAATGTAGGCTCTATTGTGTAGCAAATCACTTTACATAACAATAATCTGGTAAAATAGGTCCAGACGCGAAATGAAATACACATGAATAAAGCATGTGACTATACAAATCGCTTGCTGATTCATGGAATTTTTTCGATAGAAATTTGTTTTAGTCACATATAAGTTATTAAATATGAAGACATAAGTTCAAACAAGACATGAGTCAACGCGTTGAACCTTGAATTATTCAGAAATTATAAGTAATAAGTGAAAATACAATGCCATGACTAGTCAAATATGTTCTTCCAAACTGCGACGTCGTGATCTCACGGTTGCTTTGCCAGTCCAATGAAACAAAAACGGAACTACCCTAAATGTATATTTGATTACTCACGTCCTATCATTACTATAATTTAGTACATTATTATGTATTTTATTCTCTATCAGTATCAACGCTGTTCCCAGAAATAGCAAATGACGTCCATAAGGTCAAAACATGAAACAAAATAATAAAGGTTTTCCACAAGATTAATTAATTTTCTATGAACAACGTAGCAACAATATGTCAGATTCATAAATTTTAAATTTCTATGAAAAAAAAAACTTTTGAACATAAAGCTTTATGATTCATAAATAGCGAATATTTATAATATAATATTCGGTATCTAGAAAAGAAATGATGTTAATACTGCTGCCTATATTAAAAAGCAGTCGTATATAACGTACAGTCTTGTTTAAAATTATCTGACCAAATAAAAAATACCACAACTCATTGAAATCAATATCAGTTAAAAAAACGCCGGCAAAGTGTGAAAGAACTTGTGTAAAGAATAAGTTTGACAAGGGGAGTCTCATCATTAAACGTCTGGATTCAAATTATATACGAGAGTATTAAAAGGGACGAAGGTGTAATAATTGTACACAATGATCATTTTTAACATTCATTTACAATTGCAATTGTTGCTTATTGTACTTTAAACCTGACCACAATTGAAATCTTATTTAGATTATAATAATTAAAGCGTTTACAAAGGACTGTATATGTTAGAATATTAATGAAATAATCGTTCTAATCTATATTGAGTGAGTATATTTAAAGTTTTAAGCTAACCGTAACAATTATATTCGTTTCTTTAACTTTGAACTTTTAAAGGTTCATTAGAATATTATTAAAGATAGTACAATAGCCAGGGCGTGGGGCGGTGGAAGAAAGCCTTTATGTTATTAAAATGGAAATTATAACGGACCTCTTTGGAATTTATAGCCTTACTTAGAACTAGACTAGACAATACTTACAGACATCAAATTTCAGGAGTCACTTGCTAGAAACTATCCCGAAAACGCTTCACATTCAAACGCCAGTATTGAAATTCAAAACCGTTCTATGTTTGAACTTGGAACATTTATATTTATTGTTACTGCTTTTTTTCTAAAATTAAAGAAAAAACGTTTTGACATACTAAGGATTAATTGGTACACAGTTTTATTTGATATCAAGACATCAGTAAAACATATAAATCATGGATTCAAAAGTTTCTGCCCCTTAAGATCTTTAATATATCTTACTCACTAATTATGATTAAGCTGTTAAGATAATTTTAATATCTCTATTAAAATGTAATATAAAACTCATCAAGAAGTTTGTTTGTCAACATATATTGCAGGCGGACCTGAACTTTCAACATACATGTTTTATTTAATGACCGAAAAACTAGTGTGGGTGAGTTATTTTAATAATAATATACTCGTATTATTTTGTGCAATTCGATGAAATTAAATTATTACATATCAAATGAAGGTAAATTAAAGAAGAATAAATATTAAACTTAAATTATTATTTTTAATACATAAATGCCTCTCTTTTATATCTTTCAAAATGTTTATTATAGGTTTTCCATTTCGATAATGGAATTCAGTTTCATTTTCATTCAGTAATTATATTGTAAATGGTTTTTGATTAATCTGAACTCGCAAAGAGAACAGCAGTTTCTTTGTATCAGATTAACCTTACGGTAATTGTTTTATCGGAATGGAAAAAAAAAACCATTGAGAACATTTTAAATGCATAGTATTTATATATATGGTAATTGTACAGCTATAGACGACCATCTGTAAGATCATCTGTATCTATAGAAAAAATTGCTATTATGTCACTTGCAATTTAGTAGAATATAAGAATAATTCAATATTTCGGCTTTACGTACCAATGAATGAGCTATGACATCTGAATGAATCATGTTAACATATTATCAGTAAAAATGAACATTGATAAATAAATTACATATGTACAAACGTCTTTTATATTAAGAAATTTAATAATAATATAAAATTGCTTTTGTTTGCTTCGATACGGGGTTGATCATAAATTTGTATAAAGCAGCAAGAAAGTTTACCAGGAACCTATTTTTATTTACTCTCCTCCACGACCTCCGACATATAACTTAACTGTGTTTTACTACACGACCTTTTAATAATATTGACAGAATCTTTTAACATATTAATAGATATTTACCTGTGTGTAATTTAATTGCAGACATTAACTATTATTAGATATTAAATAATTAAAATAATTTAAAGTAGAAGTCATTATAAAACGTTTTACGTTGTAATTTAATTATAATATTTCAATAATATATTAAAATCATACATGTGAAAATACAAATATATATTTACGAATAGAATTTTTTAAAAATTATGTTTCAGCGATTTATCCGCGACAAAACTACATAATAAAGCTTTATCGCCTTTTATTCATAGATTTTCATCCGATGTATATATATCTAATATTATATTTAAGAAATCATTTAAAACAATAGAACCTGTTCTAATAAAAGATTATATGAACAGATTCTTGTTAAATTGGTGGCAAGCTTACTCTTTCACCTTCATTATTTTCAAGCCTGTATACTGAAACAAAAATCTCAAATGTGTATTGTATCTTAAATACAAATTACATTTCATAAAGGTAAGAATTCAGTCTTGAAAGCTATGTTCACTTCTTCAGAAGACATTCTCTTATTTTCTATTTCATTATTGAACAATCTTAGTTTCAGACACGTTTTGATACTACTAACAAAAACAATGTCTATTTTCTGTCGATTTACTTTAAAGATTTCTTTATAAAGCAATAATAGAATGCTTTTCTGTACAATTTAGTATTTGATCTTTTATTCTCTCTTATAAAATTGGGCTGCTTTAACATTTAGTAAAAAAAAATTACAACTTCTAATAACACATTAGAAAAAATACATCAACATAATTCCCAATAATTTTTACTGACAACAGTAATAGAATATTTTTCTTTTATCCTTCAAGACTCATTTGTTCTCAGCCCATCTGTCATTTTCTCCCCGTGGATGTCTCAAGAACTTTTATGACGTAACATTAGGAATAGCTTACAGGTAACCTGCATACGCCTTATAGTCCTCTATGCAGGGAACCCAATAAAAGATTTATAAATATTCTTCTCTCCATTAAGATGATTAAAAGTTTATTTTTTCCATTTACCTATACAAACACGCACACTCATACACACAAACACACACACTCATATATATAAATAATATACTAAGAAATTCTCTATCACATCCATTGTATATTAATTTAATTATTATAACAGACAAATATCACATTTTTAAATTGTTATCAAAACAATATTCACAAACCTACTCGTATTACACATTAATCACATATTTATAAAGTCACGGGAAAAGCATTTATTATATTTTTTTATCCTTTTCATTAAATTATGAATATAATTTTTTTAAAGAATTAAGTGTATTGTTTGAACAATTAACTGTTCAACCTTTTCTTCGTAACAACAATGTAGAAGAAAAGAAAAGTTTACAAAAAAAAATATATAAAGAAAACGGCAACTTATTTTAAGTAAATTTATATGGCATTTTTTATACAATAATTTATTGTCAAACAAGTATTCTTTCTTAACTTTTGACCTTTTAATAAGACACAAAAGGTTATTATTAAATACATGTTTTTGTTAATGCATTGTTGCCTTCTTAACTGACAATACCTTTTCTCAGTAAACCATGGAGATGTAAAGAATTAATTAATAAATGAATATTTATATACATTCAATACACCAATTCAACATATCCCATCCTTTTCTTTCATTTTTTTTTTCATAATTTTCTAAGTTTTATTTCCTTTTGAATTTTGAACCTAATATGAAATTTATCAAATCGAGATCTAAAAATAATACCTGTAATAATCATGTACAAGAAAACTCGTATGTTAAAAGGCCGTAAAAGTATGTAATTTTAGTGAAAAGGAGTCACTTATAATACCATCAATATTTTTATTTATAATTTACAATTAAAACCATTTACAAATACGATATGGAAGTGATGAAACAAACATATATTAATATATGATTCCTTTAGAGAATTGAAGCTTAGCGAGCGGAATTTTTTTTATCACGGTGATTTTTTTAACATCAGTTATGTAAACTATGAGGTAATAAATAATTAATCATGAAATATACTGTATTTATTTACTTGTTACAAATCACCCTTTGTAATAGTATTACTTGTACTTGCCAGCTCTTCGCGTCAAAGACCACAGAGCAAATACAAAATAAACGTTATACAACTAAGAAAGGAGATTTGGTATCAATTATACGTCTTCAAGAAATTACTTGAAACAGTTCTCCGCAAAGTTGAAAGGACTGATACTCTAAAACTACTTTCAGGTTTCTTGATAACGTTTACATTAACATATTATATCTTTTGATTATGTATGTGTGAGTGTGTGTGTGTGTGTTTGTTTATAATTCGTTTTTGTTAACATAATGTTATATGAAAAAATAACGATAAAAAAATCTTTCATAATATATTTATAATTGAGTTTCATGTTTATACAATACCTACAGCACGAATTAAAGCGATACAAGATTTTTTTAGATTAAATAGAAAAAAGCCGAAATTGAGGATTGTAATTTCTTTTTCACGACACTTCTATAAAATGGAATAAAAGTGGTTTTCTCTTTCAATAATAGATTTAACACAAAAAATAGCAGGAATACAATTTCTTTTTTGCTGAATCTCATTAAAATTACAAATTTAAATCTTATAAGTTCTCATAGATCCTTAAAATTTATGTATGGATTATAAAAACCAGTTTATAAATAAATTAAATAACATTAATTATTTGACAATTTGGCTTAGATAACGAATTTTTATCTACCGTGACCGACTGTTTAATATATTTATTTAATGAAATGTATAAACCCAAAAGAATGAGATTTAATCGCAGAAACCAGATATCCATTTAAAACAAAATAAATGTTTTAAGTTAAACTTTACATAAATAAAAAGGTATAAAAATCTATAAGAGTCGTCCGCTAGACATATGAAATATAAAGTTAAACAAAAATATGAATTCTGCTAAAAAAGATTTAACTAATAATTATAACAAATATAAATTATTCATTTTATTGTGTAAAATATTTACCCTGAAATTTCAGTAAAAATCAAGAGTGAACCTGATACTCAGGAATTATCCGGTAGAATAATAAGAAAAGGTTTTCTCTTCGTAAGCTGTTACCAAACCTCTAATTATATTGGGTTTATACCCTCGTAAAAAATGCCAAACAATCAAGAAATTTTAAGTTTTTAAATAGCTATTTTCATTTTTATAGACATTGACCATACAGAGTTTAGCATACAAACCAATTACTATTAAATCAACTAGTTTCTAAATAAAAAATAATAAAAAAACTCGATTTAATTAATTTCGAAATCGAGTCTCTCATCTCTTGATAATTAAAAATTAAATTAAAATTACAAGATGAACAACTTACTACAGCTTAACATTAAAAATGTAGCAGAAGGTTATTTTATTTCCTCGGTGGCGTAGGTTATACTAGTTATGGTCAGAGCCCACATTCAAGATTTACATTTCAAATGCAAAACGTTTCTGTATTAAATAATTGAAAGATCAACTGAGAATGTAATTACGGTTAACAAGATACCCGTGCAAGGGAGTAACAAAACGTTGTACTGGAATTAATCTGGTAAGTTCACCTTCAAAATGAATTTCTTAAGCCATAACATCTACATAAGATTACAGATAATATTCATGAACTAATTGTTATACTAACTAAAGCGTGTTCGTATGTTTCAACAGCAAACAGTTTCAGGAAACTAGAAATGTGTTAGTGTTATATTAGGCAAAGTTCAACATTGTATAGATAGCAAAATGCCAGCGAACTATTTCATTTCATTATGACATGAATGAAATTAATTTATCATTCATTAAGTACTTGATTACAGATGTATAAATACACAACTTGAAACTTTTGTACTAGTATCAATAGGAAATAGGAAACATCAATCTATTTTTTTATTTTGCCCTCTAATGTCGTGATGTATAAAAAGATTCATTTTAAATTTATAAGCAAATTGAAACTTCTCAGCATTTCATGGATTCAACATGCGGGTGCCGGGTTCAATGCGTTGCAGAGAGAGGAGCTTTAACAGTACCTGGGACTTGCGACCCAGTTGTAGATTTCAGGATCCCCTATCTAACGCGTGTTAAGCCCTCATCTCCACAGTTATAAAAATATTAAAATCAAATATTCAACGTATAGTTGGATCACAACGATACATTTTTATTACATTAGACATTCTTGGAAAACCTATAAAAAATACTCTGTTGATGATAAGTACTTCCATGATATTTTTTTAAGACAAGGAAACATAGCTTAAAAAACCGACTGACAATAGAAATACGTCTCG
>DVQO01000450.1:0-16792 GCA_018231785.1 Danaus gilippus | reverse complement strand
AAGTTCAGTGACATACACACGCACAGAAGAATTATATATATAAAGATATATAATTGAACTCATATGAGAGCCCTTCAGTGGTAACCCCCAACTACCTAACTTTTATTATAAAAAGATTCAATCGGCTCCCCAAAAGCAATAATTCTCAATATAACACTAAAATAAATATGGTTTTATATAAAAAAAGTTTCTGAGCTATCAATCGAAAATAATATTACATTATCAGAGTTTGAGTAACCGACGACAAGCAGCATACAAATGAAAACGCTACCTGCGAAGTTATAAATTTGTGTACCTATTACAATCATGTAATCGTTAAGTCGTTTAAAGAAAAAGCGTTTGAAATCTATTGTTTGAATATTTACATGTTATATTAATTTTGTTATAAATAAATTCGTTTTTTTATATAATTGTATTGTATTTAACTTTCTATTCATTAATTAGTGTTTAGCGTAATAAAATTACAGAACTACATAGCTTATTCAAGTTTATACATATCAGGTATTCCTATATAGTAAAATCAAATATTTTATATACATCAATGTAATATAACTTATTACTATTCGGGGTTTTTTACAACATTTTTACAGTTGGTTTGTTTATTCAAATGGCGTGTCACAGACCGAACTGTCTCATTCATTTAGAATGAGTTGTGTTCCTGTTCGACTTACGAAGCATTACGTAAGTAAAGCATTTAAAAACAATAATGTCTGCCATATTGATTGACATAATTTATTAAAATTGCCTCACTTATATAAGGTAACTTCAGTAGATAATGAAAGAAAATCGTTGACTCCATTTCAGTTGAAACAATCTGAATAATCTTTGTTTAATATAACTATAGAACTTATTGGACAAAACGAAAATGTATTATAGATACTGCAAATATATAAATAAATAAATTTTCTTAACAACGTATATAGAATTTGATATTAAATATAGCTCTGGTATTGATTCAAATTATAGTAACTTGTACTGAACCGCTGAAATGCACGAGTATGTTTAACGAAACGTTATGCTGATGAGCACTGTGTCAAATCTAACACCCAAACTAAGAATTTATAGCCATCCTAATACTAACTTATAGAGTACGCTTAGCATAAGTTTTGATAAACACGAACTGTTAGGCGTTTCTCGTACTATAACCTGCGTTGGTATTATAATGATTTGTGGATGAAAAACTGTTAATTGGCCGTATGTAGTGTGGAAATGTGGACTTAGGGACATTTTTTTGATACATATTATTTTGTAACATATATATGCTGTTGAACTAAGTTCCCACCATAATTCCATTGGTTTGTACCAAAAACAAAATTATCATACATTCCAAAAATATCTTTTTTTATCTTTCTTATAGTAAAGTATAAAGACAACTCCATTTGAATATCGCTGTTCAAAATAATACTGTAAAGTAAGTTTTTTTTTTCCTTAAGTAATTGCATTGTCATCCGATATTCAACATTTTATAAGGTTTAATCTGCAATTTATTTTACTTTACTCAACTATGAGCTCTGCAGAGTCAATTTCACTCTTCATATACTCCGCAGTCTTTTCTCTTATTCTTTTTTTAGATTGAATTTACTCTTTATATATAAAACATCTTTTCGACCATTTTTGTTTAATGTAACAAGAAGGTTACATTTTAAACTAATATGATGATATCAGTTTTACATAATGTAAGCATATTTATGTTGAAGGCATTATATATGTCGTTTAGATTTGTGATTGAAGCCATAGTTTAAATTAAAATGACGAGTTATTTACACTTATAATTAGATTATTGCGATTGAATTATGTGTAAAATGCAATAGTAATTTTTTCAATAAAACTACCTAATGCATTACAATATGCAACATAATAATCATACCTTTCAAAAATTAAAGACGTTTCCCAAAACCATTCAGTCTAAGAATGGATTCAAATTTTCAAATATTCACGGAAAGACAAATTATCTTGAACGTGACAGATAAATTACAACGCCACGCCGTATTTTAGAGTTCTAATTAAATTCAAGACACGTTTAAGATTTCATTAGTGATCATTTTAATACATTTGTTTATTTTTATTATATTTTTAGTGTTCATCCTTTTACTACAGAGTCATTTTAAATATATTTCCAATATTATGAGATATATTAAATTTTAAACCAAACCTTTACCGCCATCTAGCGGCAATCAACTAAACTATTATGCCGGTTCACTGGTACATTAAGATACTAGCGCCAAGCGAATGTATCGCGGCAATTATAGGAAAACTGTTGTTATCGCACAGTATAACAAAATATAAAGATGTCCTTCTAGATACTAAAATATTAGCACACAATAATAACAAATCAGTTTAAAATGTTGTCACGAGGTGGCGCTGCTATGAGAAATGCAACACGCCTGCAACAGATGGCGCTACTAAGTTTTAAGGTTAGAGAATTGTAAAACGACTGCAAAGTTGGTCAAAATTTTTCTCATTTAGTGTTATAATTAAATGAAATATATTATTAATAACATGACATTAACCTGGGAATGCATTTAAATTAAAATAAAGAACGTATTTCAATGTTCAGTTCAATAATATTCAACATTAAAACTAAATTATATTATATCTCATTGCGATGGAGACGTCCTCATATGCTTTTAATTTGACTAAATAAAAATCATTTGTATTTATGTTTCCATGTGGGACTTGCATAGAGCGAAAACAAAGGCTTGTAGACATTGAAAGCGCACTTTTATATATGTTAAATGTACATATGTTTCTTTGTTGCATATTATATATGTATGTATTTGAATCGTTATGAAAGCACCAGTACTAAATTAGAAATTTGAAGAATATAACTCCGTAATTATTCTCCGAAACATTATGTTTCAATATAAATGTAGATAATATGATAATATAAAAGAAATAAAGGTCTCTTGTACAAAAAATACGTATATCCAAAGAAAAACATTGAACAATACTAATAAAATCGAAATTATATATGTCAAGAGCAATTATGTTCCGCTTCCGCTCCATAAACACGTTATGTAGAGGGAATGAATAAAATTAAATGTTCTATTTAATTATCAATGATATATAAAATATATTTCATGATAAAAAAGGATTAATATATACAACCATTCTTACCTGGCTTCGCTTGCGTACATGTGATAAATAACTACTTACTACTTTATATTGTATCCATATATTATGTCACTGATATAAAATCAAATGAAAGTTTTTTGCAATATTGCATTAATAATTCGTCTTAATTCATTAATTACTGCTACGATTTATTCTGAATACAGTCGGCAATGATGCTACGGATTACGTAGCCGGCGTAGCCTTCGTAGACAAATGCTACGTAACACCAAAGACCGTGTAGAATGATATGTTCGAAATATGTCACTTCTATAAAATGTTCTAAAAACACATTTGTATATAAAAAGCCGTTGAAATTCAGTGTATAGTAATAAACAAATCTGATACGAGAGTGTTATTTCTTTGAAAAAATTATCAGTATTAATAAATAACAAATACCTACATAGTGTATATATTTTATATGCTCTCTGACGTCATACTTGTGACGTCACGTCGTATAATGAAAACAGTCTTCGGATGGACCGCAGGCACCGCACTGCGAAAAATTTTAAACGCTCCATGCATTCTTTATAAGAATTGTACATATACATATGTATCTTTCAAAGCAGTTGTGATTGATATGTGTCCTTCATATAAAATATATTGTATTAAAATATAATAAATAAATGCTCTCAATATATCAGCGGTATTAAATGTAAGGATACCTCCCTTTAAAGGGGGATTCCCCCTTTTATTACGGCAGTGCGACGCCGTTTGAAGTAGACGGCACGACGCCTAAGCCTCTTTGTAGGTCACCATCAGGGCACTCTTCCCGTAAACACCATCAAAGCCTTAAGATATGTATTAATATACAATAAATTTTATATACAGAGGAAGCCTTGGAGTTAACGTTATTTTTAGACAAACGAAGCGTTAATCTCATGCACGCTTATAGTTACCGTGGCTTATATAATAAAGTTTCTTACATTAGACAACCAGTGCTGTGTTGGTATAAGTACAGTTCAAAACCAAGTACCATAGATTTATTTTGGAGTAGCAATTTCTCTCTGTAGTAGCAGATAAGTTTTTTACCTTACAACTGTTAGTGAAAAATTATTTAATTTTTAGTTCAATGTCTTATTTAGACTATTTATTAATATTGAATTATATATATAAATATAATGTGTATCAAAATTTTGTATCTATGTTTGTTCAAACTAATATCTATAAAGACTGGATTAAATTTAACAAAACTTTGAAAGTTAGCTAACTTATATAATAAGTAGAAATATAAGCTGCTTTATTTCAGTAGTATTATTTACAGTATTTAACCATAATCAAGTATAAAAAAGACTACTAAGATTTCAATAATAAATAAATATATTATAATGTTGTTATACCTAATGGCTTAAATCATTATCATAGGGAGCTAAGTATAAGACGTTGAATGACATTATGCTGCAGATTCCCCATTAGCCGTGTGATGAGTCGAATTAGATTATCTAGCAATTAATTGCCCATCCCTCGAGGCGTTAGCCATGTTAGCCGACCAATTCGCTCGTGTCGGTTTACAGATAATTACCTTATATGGTCTTTTTTAGTATCAAAACCGATTTTAGAATTATTGCTTGAAATGGTATGAAAATAACGAAGTAAATAAACGTGTTATATTGTTTTGGATTACGATACTTAGTTTGGTTTTTGTAAACGAATGTACTATTTGATATTATTCTATTTTATCGGTTTTGGACTATAAATTCATTTGTTCGTCTTAAAATATAGGATTTATGTATATTTTTATGTAAATACTGAACGATGTATTTGAAGAAAACCCTGTCCTTGGCCATAAATACGGCTGACCAGAAGGCAGTGTTGTCATCTTTTTGTTACAACAAGAATAGCGACACTCGACCTTCTTACAGCCACAGATAAATTCTCTTTAATTTCACTTTTGCCTCGTTTTATATGAAAAAGATACGACGACAAATTCATTCATAAAAATCAACGGCAGCTATGAACGATGAGATAGTGAAAGTTGAATTTATCGAACTTAAACGTTAAGGGTAAAGTCGACGGAAAATAGTTGTATATAAAAAAAAACCACTTCACAGTTCCAAAAGTTTGTCATCAGTAATATATAAGGAGATTGAAAAACAAACGAAGTGACAGACAAATTAAATATATTATTCATAAATGTATTAAAGACGAGAAGTAAAACAGTGTAACGCTTAAATATTTTAACGTCATAACAAATTCTCACATTCATTTTACTACGTACTTTTGATCTCTAATTCAGCTGTCCGAAAATCCGGGGCAGAGTCCCAGTTTTTTCTTTTCCCGGGATAAATAGGCCACGACCCCCTCCCCCGGCGCTCGGTGACGTCACGCCGCATCGCTCGTCCGCACTGCAATACAACCAACGCCACATACTTAAAATTATAACAAAACATTACAAGACACTGCTATCATTGAATGTATATCAAGAAACAAATAAATTTAAGTTCTTCATATAAAAAACCAATTTAATACATATTATACGGGAATAGAATGTATTTTGCATCGATCGTCGACGGGCGTTTTGATTAACATTTCCTAATAAAAAAAATTATAAATCTGTAATGGTTCACTGAAACGATAATAGGTCTCCGCAAAAACGCTTCAAACAACGGTTAATTTAATCTTTCAACTGTAAGCGAAGAGAAAGCACAAAAAAAAAACTACTGAAGCGGCGCTTTGCTCATGTAAAACAAAATAAAAGATGCATTCAGCTCAAAGAGCCAGCTAGTTGTCTTAATACCAGCTTCCCGTCAAAGCTCTTTTCATATCACTATAACTACAAGCTATTCATGAACACAAAGATACACCGTCGATGTTTCCTCTACATAATAAATAATCGTTTAAATAATACAAATTATACCACATACTTAAATCTTAAATATAGAACGTATATTAATTTAATTTATTTAACCAAATGATACATATATATTAATTATAATTTTCTAAGAAAATTTGTGCAATTATAAAATACCTGGTCGAAATTTGGGTAAAGCGGCCCTCACGAAGACTTGCTTGGGCCCGATCGATAACCCCCAAATATCATCTGTCTCTTTCATTCCAACACGTGTAAGGATCTCTACCAACGCTATACAGTATATAAATTCCTGTTTAACAACATTTTATTTGTAAAACCACTTCATTCTTTATATAATAATTGTTAGATATAAAAAAATCTTTTTTCTGGATCATATAAAAATTTATTCAACACTGTAACGCTTGTATTTTAAATAATATAATTTTATTTCCGTACTTATATATAGAAATAATTTGTTTAATTAATATTAAAATATAGGTGTTCTTTATTAAATTATTTTAGTTCAGTTATGTAAAAAATTGTTATGATTAACCACAGAGTAGCGTAGATTACTTCAATGTAGCGTTGTTCAGCCATTAACTGTTGTATAACATGTGCAATTAGGATACAAAGTAGACGATGTTGTTCATTATTATTAATTACTATAATATTTCATTCGTATACATTATACAATAGTACTGAATGTTATTGAAAAGCGACCTAATTTGTCTAAAACACGCTCCAATTCCTAATTGACCGTGCAGATTTTAATGTCCATATACAGGGCTCATTAAAACAGTTTATTTGCGGCTCAAAGTCCGAACTCAGATATTCTTTTGTTTATATCACTTTAACATATTGTATATAGGAAAATCTATAAAATTAAACACAAGGATTAAGTAAATGACGTCACTTCATCATTAGATAGTTCACATGACAACAACTGGGGCAATTGGATCTTATTTAATGCGGGGCATTAAGTGTATGCATGCATGTTTCAATTATAAAAAAAAAAGTAAATCACATTAATAACGATACAACATATAAAATAATATTTATAATGTATGATCCATATAAAATTATTTACTTATTACTTAAATTTTATACAATGTATTGAATGTATCCTTGGACATATTTAGTTCTGTCTTTATCAATAGTATACTTATAAATTTGTACTCTACTTAATTTGAAAAGATTTATATCTATTTTTTATAAAAGTCACGGAAACTGTCGATGGTTATTGTAATTACATTTTGTCCAAATTAAACACGATTCTCCTCTTCTTAGGAATAATGTATGTGTCACATGAAATTCTTATATCAGCAAACAAATTCTTATACATCACCTTACCAAAACTCGTCAAGGAACTTCTCTATAAATAAATGAAATTCAAAACATGCTACATCTGTATATGTCGCTCTTGACCGGGTATTTGTAAACAAATCTAATATTACCAAGTCGGTCAATGCTTATTATTATTGATCGTAAGTGAACTTTATCTGGTCGTACGTCATTATATAATGTAAAATATTCCAAAGTAATATATTATTAATAATAATGATAAAATGATGTTAATATTTTAGAAAATAAGATTATACCTACTATTTTATTTTTTATGAAGAATTTCTTTTTTCTAAGTTATTGATTTCATAAAGAAAATTTAATACACAAAGCAAATACGATATTATACATCCAATAATCAAATTATTTTGATTTTGTATTTCACATATTAAAAATATGCACAAGATTCATGAAGACGCTACTATTTATAAAATTTTAATATAAAAATAATTATATCTATATTAAGATTTTCCTAAAATTATTATAATATAAAAAATAAATAAAGCTTTATTCCTTTTAACTTTATTAATTTATAAGAAAGCTAGAATAGCTGGAATGCAGGGTATAACCTACATAGCTTATGTAAGTATATAGAAGGACGTGCAAGGAGTATTGAGTTGATGATAAAATAACAATCACGTGAAGTGGATAAATGTTATTATAATGAAAGAGAATATAATAACAATTAAAAAATAACAAACTAAAACTATATACATAATCACACATTTCCATCAGATGATGAATAAGTGGAAAGCAATCAATTTTGTATTAGTAGTGTTGCTGTTTGAGTGTTATATGAAGGATGCAACATCATCATCATCATCAGCCTATCAGAGGCCACTCCTAAGTAAATTCCTCCTTCTCACATGGAGAAGGTTTGAGCATTAATCACCACGCTTGCTCAAGACGGGTTGATGCAACATCAATACTATTTAATGCTGATTTGAAATAATTGAAAATATTCATTATTTGCGAACTTCTACGGCATTAACTTGGACTAAATAACCTCGTATCATAACCTGGATAAGGGTAATGAATTAAACAATGCAGTCAAAATTTGTAGTACAGCTTAATCAATTAAAATATGTTATTGGTAAACAACATTTAAATTAATAAATTGGAGGATATTTTTGAGAAATTCCTTCATGCGTTTATTAACAAGTGTAAACGTTTAAAAATCATATGAATTCTTTTAAAGTAACATAAATAATTATAATCAAACAAACTTTCATTACAGTTACATACATATATTTTCATTTAACATTAAAACTATTTCCTTCACCACCAAACTAGTGTATTCTAATAAAAATACCCGTAAATAATGGATATTATAAGTAAATTTATAATAATTTTGGTAACAGTTCCACTTAACCAGAAAACAATTCAAATTCACATAAGCGAAACAGATATATGAACGCTTCAATACATTATTTCCATCATCAGCCATCTTGAATTCACAGTCACTGGACCGTGTTAAAAGTGGTGCGATATAATCATATTATAAAAAACTAAATTATTGTTTATATAATATATTCTGGTGCACATCTCTACAATCACAGTTCAAGGTCCAAATATCCTGAATATTTTATTATAAAATCGATTAATGGAAAACTGTTTCACAACTGATCTGTCCTCGTCTCGTTAAGTCAATTAGACTACGTCTATCGAGTTCAGCGAGAATGGTAGCGAAAGATATTCGTCGTCGACTATTCAACGTTCTTATAAAATATTTTACATTTTCCAACAATCTTTACATTTATTTCTGTGGAAATGAAAACGAAATTCACTATTTTATGCAACTGTCATTCTGAAATTATTCTGTTTATATTGTTCGAAATGTTTCTCTTGGGTGTTGTGTGTATAACTTTCAGTTGGGTATAAAAGCTTCACGCTTTATATATTGTGTACAATTGATCCGAATGCCGGTTGCAATATGCACTTGCACGATTATTCTCCGAATGTATCAATAACGGCAACTTCAAAACATTACCTGGAATGCCTTTGATACCGCGGATGTAAATTGGCTATGATTTTGTATACTTGGCTATTTTTGTATACATAAATTACTTGAATCAAGTAAACGGTTGCTAATTTTTTGTTGAAATTTCATATATATGCCTTTAGCGTACTATGAGCGTTGATTCAGAGAAAATATTGTATTTTGAGTATTTATTTTCTTTCAATAACTAGCCTAGCTGCGATACACAGAAGCTAATTATTACGTCTAAGGACAGAATATATGATGAATAAAAATTTATTGCAATTGAATAAATCCTAAAATGACGTAATAATAATAGACTTTATGAGCTGTAAGAACAGTTGCGTGAGTGTGAAGATGAATTAAATGAGAATTAAATTTCACTAGTAACTTACAACTCATATTAATGTGAACGTTACATATATAAAGATATTTACGTAGTTATTTTTTGGTAAGTTTATATTTAAAACATTGCATTGGTTTTTGTTGCTTTTGAGACCAAGAAATCCATTTTTACACGAACTTAAAGACTTTATTTAATATGCTTCAGATAGTCCACTTTATTGCAAATGCAACGTTTTGATGTATAGTATATTGCCATTTTAAACGTAACCTCATATTGTCTCTCTCATAAAAGTCCGTGTCTCTATTTGCAGAAAACTGTAGTAATTGAATTTCACGATTTTTCCTAATTGAATTTTTTTTATAACTAAAAATGTTTTGCAATGCAATGAAACCAATGAATCCGTTAAAAATTTCGGACTCCGAACTATTTGACGAATTAATTAAACAAACCAACCAAGCTTCCAAAGTTTCAGGTGAATCATTGTATTCGTGTGTGGCCTAGCTCTGTCCTATTGAAACATGACACTTCCTCTTGGCTAATTCTGACCGCTTCAGAGTAATCATCATCTATAAACGGTCCTGTCATATACAGCTGACTATAGAATTTAATGTTTGACAATATGAAAATATCATAAATAAATCATTATAAATAAGTCCTTTTCCGACTCCACAAAATGCACAGCAGTACCTTAAATAAAAGTGATAATTTTTGTCATACATACTATCTTATGTAAAAATATATACATACATTTTATTTTGATTTTATGAATTTCAACAGTATTCCGATTTATACTTTCATTTGCTCGCGACTTAATTCGCTTAGCAATGGAAAATATTTAATAAGTAAGCTGGCGGAAGCAATCATTTTTCCAAGGTTTTTGCAATCTTTAGATAAGTCGTAACGTAGTGGTGGTCATAGCTTGTAGATTTCCTGAACAAACAGGATAATTGATATAGAAAGATTTTTCGCATAGCAACAGTAGTTTCTGAATTTAACTTTTTTCACTGAGGAAGAAAACACTCTGTTTAATATTAATCTTGACTAATATATAATATGACAATTATAAGCTTTTTCTCAGTTAGAATTCTTTAGTCAAAGTTTGCAATTTTTCGCCTGATAATAACTATTTTTTTTAATATATAATTTGTATGAAAATTTAATAAACTAAGTCTTTTGTTTCAGAATTGTATATTTATATAAATTAATTGTTTATTACTTAATTTGTGTCTACGTTCAATAAAAATCAATATGAAAATTATTTATTTATATAATTAGTCTTTTATAGTAATTAACATATATAATAATAATTATTCAATATTCTCCGCCATTACTGTACTTCGTGACGTCACATATTTTGTGTCAACCGCACTGTCAGGTCAAGACCTAGGTCAAAACCAGTTAAAACGTTTATGTGGTCTTAATAGATACAAAGCTCTAAATATAGTGGTTTGTTGTACATTATTTTAAGTAGATTTGTATCATATATTACTTATGTAGGTATAGGCTCGAATGTCTGTAAAACATACATATTTGCTATATATTTAAAATTTATAGTAATAATTTAAAAAACAACACATAATGAAACAAATAAATTTTAAATTCACACTGTTTTAAAGTTGAGACATCAAATGTCTTTATTTTGAAGTTATATTTTATGAGATTTAAATTACGGTATAGCCACACCTACCTCTTACCTTGAAAACACTACATATTTCCCATAGTTAGACGCAAAATTTTTTTATGTACCTTCATGAAATGTAGGAACAAATTTATCGATATATTACGTAGCTGTTTCATAAAGTTGTTATAAGCTTAGTTTAGTTTAATCTCATCCCACGTAGTAAAGCCAGTTGTCGTCTTTAAATTTGATAAACTTAAACGGAAACTTCTAAAATGAGATGAAAACTTACGTCAAATATAGTTATAAAGTGTTATAAATAGTTTGATGAAAAATAAAAAAATATCAACTAATATTATATACTGAACACTAAGACATGAACAGACAATATTTCTCTGAATAACAAATGTAATGATAAGTAGATAATGAGAAGTCATGTCACCGTCTGTTCTTTATAAAGGCCTTATTACAGAAATGTAATGAACTTGAACTATATTTATACCGCGTCATTGAAACTACACGGTCAATAAGTTATCGGACGCGGAACTGAGTGCTGTTTCTACGAGTTATTGGAAAGTTTCGTTATAAATTCTGCTAATTTTTAAGCACATAATATCCATCGATAAGTCGAAGGTCGTTAACATGTTATCAGATCATGTTTTTGGCTCACGAGCAGCATTTGCTAATATTCTTTCCTGAGGTTGAGTCGGCTTGGCACCGTGCGGTGCATCGCTCTCCTGCAGCCACTCGCCGCCATGCCTCCAAGCTGGTCACGCCGCCCGTACACTAAGCTTTGACTCCCGCCGTGTAACCTAAATCTCCACGCCCTCCATCAAGGCTATATCTACAGAGAATCATGTAAAACTATTTAAAACTTCTAGTTCATTATGAAATGGCACATCCATTAACATATGCACCCACAAAATGCATGTTCGATCTGTACCTAAACCCATCAAATATTTTCTGTATTGCTATTTAGTCTTACTAATTTCATTAATATGTTAGATTGTTAAAAAGTTTCAACTTCATACGTATATCGTGCACCGATGGAGTTCGGAAGCGCGGCATAAGCGGTCGGTGTGTGGAAGGTGAGAAGGCTGCTCACAAGCGGCGGGCACGCGGCACGCGGCACGCGGGGAGCGGCCCAATCCGCGGTGCAGTGGTTGGCAGACGGTGTCGATACGCGTGCGGACGAGCGCTAGCCGGCCGCGGGGGATGCGACGCGGCGCGGGGATAGGGAGCACGCGCCACCGCGCCAGCGCCAGTCCACCGCTGACACGTCAAGACGGTACACGCTCTCGTGAGAATATCGCTATAGACACGCGGTTCTATATGACGATGACGGTGACTCGCACTCGGTGAGGCGCCGCTGCACGCGCCCCTTACGCATTACGTAAGGTCTCCGCCCGACGGTAGCTGAATATACATATCTTTCATTTTAATAGACGCTCGCGAGTAGTAAACAATTGGAAGCGATATAAATTAGACGGCTATAAGGAGCGGAGGTGATAGGAGACAGCGTTGCGCCTTTTCTAACGACCGTGAGCGATGCGCCCGCCGCGCCAAATGCTTTAAGCCCATTATGCGAGATAGCGCGGGTGCGCTACAGAACGAAAAGCGGGCGTAGTGGCAGCGGTTAACCGCAGCACGAGAGTGCGACATGGCGCAAGAGTAAAGTGGTGGCGGCCGCGAGCGCCACCAGCCGGAGGGGGGCGCCGCGGGCCAGCCGGCTTCTTCGCCGCATATCCATTGCGAAGACACACCAGCTACGACCCAATGACACATTGACGTTGAACAGCCACCATTGCTCGTATAGAGTTGGTCGAGAAATGGGGGCTGACGCCTGTCCTCAGGCCGAGGCAGGAATGCCCCCGGGCCCAGGAGCAAAGCGAAGACCAAAGGTACGTATTATGTAGCCTAATTCTATAAGCCAACGGAGGCTGACTGTTCCGGTACAGGCGATGACACAGGTTGCGGTCAGGATGTAGCGGTTGCGTCATGGAGTCGTCCTTCATGTATCGCGGCACACGTCAATCGCGTTTCAATTCCCGTCTCTGACACATGTATTTTAAGGTGGTTATGGAATATTTCGACATGTGTTGGTGAGTGGCACGGCGGCCGCTACTAACAATGACTAACCAGCTCACATCCCTTGGTTTGGTGAGTGTCAGCGATATTTCGTTAACCAGTAACGAAACCCGCACTGTCTGGTTTATCGTCACTGCGGTGAGAATTACGACTCACAGACCGCCAGTCGCTCAATTAGAATACCGGATTGAGGATGCTTACAGCATTGTTCTAATTTCCCTTTCCTTTGTTTGCTTCCCTAGAAAATCTCAAAACATCGCAGTAGGATGTCTCTTAATGATTTTTACGAACATCCTTCTGACACGGAAGGAACTATCTCGAAAGGAAATCATCAGTTGTGTTCATTAATAATAGTTTTTATCATGAATGGCTTTTTTATTTTCATTTACTAATTCTACAACATTATTATTCCTTTTTCACTAACACTGTCAGATATTTTTCACATAAGATCGGCTATAACAGTTTTATATAATGTGAAATAGATTTTTTATTATATATTTCTTGTCATACTTTTTTTGATATACGCTAAACATTTTATTAATTACATTAAGAGTTTCTAGATAAGACGCAAATGAAGTATCACATTAAAATATTCCTAAAGTAAGCCATGTAGCACAATTTTGTGTCAATGAAACCATTAGGATTTTTTTATATCTAACCTTGATAATTTAAACATACATATGTTAAATTATCATGAGTAATTTCTCTATTAAATTTGGGATCAAAAAAATCTTTAATTTTTTGTTGCATAAAATGTTCTGGTTGCGGAAGGGACATATTGCAGATGTTATATAATTTTTGCAACAGAATTAGATTTCAATATTTCAATTATGTAACAATAAAAAGAAGTACGTCTTATCTACTCTTACAATACATGAAAATTTATTATCTAGTTTTAATATACGTTTAATATTTGTGATACGCATATTTAGAAGAAAATAAAACACATCGGCATAAAAAGGGATGTGAAAAGAAATGAAAAAGATAGAAAACCCGATAAACTCTCCCGTGATGTTTAAACTACCGCCATGAATATTCACTAACGATTAGCGAATTCAATAAATGCAACAAAGGTTTAAACCGCCCAATCGATGTGGGTTTTAAGCGACCGCGCAATTACGATTTGTACGAGAGTACTAGTGTTTAGTGGCATTCTGTAATCAGTAGAACCACTTTAGAATTTTATTATAAGAATACATTTCTAGGATCACATTCGCTGAATAAAATAATAACTTTAATCAACTGTAACAACTGATCAATTGATTTCCAGGACGTGAAATGGATGCTTATATTTGTAGGAGGAGCTTTATAATAAATATCGTCTTCTTTAATGTTGTCACTGGATTTTGTCCAAAAATTATATTCAGAGTATGCGGGGGTCTATTTATTTTACAGTAGATTTTATCTGCATCTCCACCCGCATGAATCTGCAAATTTTATTCTAAAAAATGAACTATCTTCTTCAAGGTCCCATATAGCTTACACTTAGTTTAAATAAAATTGTTTCAATTCGCGTCTTGCAAATTATCCGTGTAAATGTATATATCATACAGTTTTTCAATATGTAAATAAGATACTACATAATATAAAGAAATGTAAAAGTTAGTGTCGCAGTGCAGAACTGGTTGTGCTAACAAGATAATTATACATTAAACCGCGACGCCGCCCGCCACAACGCTCTGCATGTTTTGTCTTATACAATGATAACTTACAACCTTTAATATAACTATTATTTTCTACTAAAATAAATATTTCTTTCTACACATATCTCATATCAAATAACGTATCAATATGATGACGATTATTTAACGAGTACAAATTTTCATTTAGAATAAATATACATTAATTTAACGAATCAAAAGATTGCAATGTAAATAATATTTTAATGATAAAATTCACATCGAAACATTCTCCGAGTACCGTATCACGCAACAACCGACACACAGATTTAAATTGCTCTATTCTTTACCTTCACGTTGTTAAAGCTCACTAGGCAAAATTATCGCTGAAAATATTCAAACGTTTCACACAAATATAACTTTGGTTAATACAATATAAATTTCATAAATGTCTTAACAATTCGTATAATAGAAAATGTGGTGATGCTTTAAGCAAATGTTTACAAAAATATCGTTCATACGTCATCGGTAATGGGATTTAACGAAAGCATTAAACATAGCCGTATCATTACATCGAACTCATCTCATTCAAATACAATTTCATTGCATTTAAATGGAAGTGGCCATTTTATGGATGACTGATACCAAGACGCAGAACACTGATGTCGAGATTGATGAAAGAACTAAAGTGGAATAATTTCTTATTGCGAATTATTTTTATCAGATGTAGTATAATATATAAAATAATTAATAAAAGTTTTTTTTATATATATTAATTTATCACATACAGGCACACTTCACGATGATCTAAAAATTCGTTGTTTTTATCTGAACTTAATCAATGATTGCAGATGTTTTGAAATTTTTTTGTAGACAGTGGCCATTCAGTTCTTTCCAAGGACCAAGTTGTTTCTCAGTCACCCGTTCGCCTTTGCTGTTCATTATCGTAAATCATTATGTATTAATTAGTATCAACATTTTTCACCGATTTATATTAATATCTTATTTTTAATTCCATTATACTCTAGCTGTCTTATTTATCACAAATTCTCACGACGATAACATAGGTGCATTATTTGGATGGCCATTTCTCAAGTCATCCATCGTTTAACTTGCTTAAAAAAAATTCGTCGTACCTCTTATTATCAGAACATAATTTCAAAAAAAAACACTTCATTCTATTTCAATAAATGAAAATTAAATGTACTTTAGTCAAATAATTGGTTTGCGAAGATATATAAGGAAACTTAGCAATTAAAATGTACACGTAGACCGATTTTAATAGGTTCATCTTACACTTTCCCTGTATTGTATCGGTTAGGGTTACAAAAGTAATAAATATTCAGAATTCAAAATAAATATTGAAAAATAGGGGTTTATTGAAATATAAACGAAATAAAATCCACCGTAAAAATACGCCATGAAGTTAGACGAAAAATATTTTTATTGACACAAACCGTTTGAACAAAATTATATGACACCTACTCGTCGTAATCTTAAAGTAACTTTACTTTAATTTTATATGAGATTTATTTAAATTTAAGAATTAATCGCATGTCTCGCCTTTCGGTAGCGTCTGTTAACCTTGACTTCAAACGTCAAATAAGGAATACCATGATTAGATTAGCTGCATAGCGTGGCCTCCACCTGTCCAAATTTTAATTTTTGCCGATATGCTTGCTTTATTATAAAGCAGTTTACACTGTTACACATAAATAATATAACTGTATCATATATTGTATAGAGAATTTGATTATAAAGACAAATAAAATAGTTCAATCAAAAAATAAAGAAGACATACATAGTATGTATTAGTAACAACGAAAAGGAGATATTTCTGTTACTTCTATTTCACTGTGTCTTCGTATACGCTTAATATATTTTTTTATAAATATTTATA
>DVQO01000449.1:0-16801 GCA_018231785.1 Danaus gilippus | reverse complement strand
CCATGTGAGAAAGAGGCCTTTGCTCAGCAGTGGGCTTCTGATAGGCTGATGACAATATTTTTATACAGTTTTTCTTAACTAAATGAGACAAAATACCATATAATTATAAAAAGTTTAGGCATTTTTTTAACCACATAACATTTCATTTCTATTTTATTAATAATCCCAATTTAGTAAAGCGCCACTGAAAATAAACCAGTGTATGATTTTAAATTGTGTCAAACCCGTAAACCTTTTTGATTCTACTGGGTCGTGTAATGCAAAATGGATGAATGTGTATAAATATAACATTTTTTTTAATTTACAATTTTATAAATTAGAAATATTAACCATTTTAGGAACTATTTTCAGATTGCTATAGAATTTTGATATAATAAGGCCATCGGACTAAAGGCAAGTAAAATCTTGATTATTTGTTATGTTAATAAAAGATTGTTATGTAAATTAGCCATCTTGATTATGGTCTTAAAGAAATTAATCATTAATGATGTCTAAAAAAAGATATGTTCATTAATGGTTCCTTTCTATTGTATTTTATTGGCAGATAAAATTCGTTGTATGGTTATGTAAGCTTTTTTATTTAGTAAAAATTATGTAAAAAGAGTTGATGGAAAGATTTGTAAAAGAAAGGTTAAGCTTAACTATGAACGCAGCTCAAATGAGTTAATAACTTCCTTGATTATCGTTCAACTACTTACATTCAGAGCTTGACTCGTAACAAGATTTATTCAACTAAACAACTGCAAGATTAAAATACTGAAACGGTTTATAATAGTTGGATCATTAAAGCGTTTAAACAATTAGATTTATTTATTATTTTGTGCCATTAACTTTGAATAATGTCAGATTTAATTCCCTTTCACAATTGTCTTTAAATAAGACTTGTTAAATTGTTAATACATTGATATTGTTACTAAAATGTACGAATTATTCAAACTAAATCTTGTTTTGGTGCAATTAGTTATAATAATTACTTTTGTTTATCGCTTTTTATACTTTATAAACTAATAATCATGGAATAAAAAATATGATTTGGAAGTTAGTTTCATATTTCACTATATCTCTGATAGGATAACAACCTTTTTCTAGAATAAACTCAAGAATATGTGTTTATTTAGTGAATTCCTTTATGTACAAAATCTTTTCAATAGATATTTGTTATGACTATTATTTTGTATCGACATTGTTATATTAATAATTTTATAACTTAAGATACGAGAGGGAAAATATCAAAAGAAGCTAGTCATTGTACAGTTTTAGTAAGGGACCTTACAATAGCTGTCTTTGAGCCGTCTATGATAATAAACAAAGGCGCTGTCTCGTACCCATGATCCAATCATTTTGTGAATCGAATCTTAATGAAGTTAACCCTCATCTGGGCTTAAATTGCTTATCATCTATGATAAAATATATTAAGTGTTACATGGCATTTGTCTTATGAAAGATGGTTATTTTATTAATATATTCAATGTATTAAAATTGTATGCTATCGTGCAATTTATTGCGAACCTTAGTTTTCAATATGTGATACATAAAGGAGTCTAAGTCTTTCAGTTAATAAGTGATACTTAAAAGTTTAGAATTGTTATTGACAGGTATCTAATGAGAAGCACGTCTCCAAAGTTATGTAAGCGTCTTACGTTATACCTAACTAAAGTTTAACTGTAAAACATAAGTAATACTAAGAGAATTGTGATATTAAATTAGGTAACAATTTTAACTAGAGCTTTACGAAAAGGCAGAAAGTTATGGTTAATTATATCTTTAGAGTTCATAAAGTCTTCAAGTCTTTTATGGAGTAGCTAACGATCTTAACAATTAATAAGACCTCTTATGACGTGCTTTGTAACTACTCGCGTAGTTAAAATAAAGAGGTAATGAAAGTTATGACAGTTCCGTAACTTTATAATTGCCTTTACAAGATCAAATGACGCTTCTGATACGAAATGTAAACTATACTGTTTTTACTACTTTGAATCTACTGAATATAAAAAATAAATGTCCTTAACAAGTTAGAAAAGTAAATAAAAATGAACATTATAAAACAGTTATTAAAGTTATGTTATCTCTGAAACTCAGAGTTTATAGTTTAAAGTGGACTCTTGTCCACGGATTGTGAAAGTTTTATATGTTCTTAAAGGGTTTTTTACGATTACAGCATTTTTTAATCATTTCTTAATTATTATTTTTTATTTCAAATAAAAAAAAATTGTTGAAATGTTTAGTGGTTTACAATAAAGAGTAATTAGTAGTTAAATATTTTTTGAAATTCTTGCCAATTGAATAAATACACGTAACAGCTTTAACGATTTGTTAACAATTAGTAAATTGTCTGACCTTCAGTTTATGAAACGCAAGTTACTGATCCTTTAAATTTCCACTAGGTAGTGTAAAATCTGTTATAATAAAATTTTCTTGAAGTACAACCGCTTCACCGCCATTTCTCCGAAAACATATTTATTAAATTTTCATATACTAAGATAGGACATGATTCTGTTTAAATAAATTTGAATACGATACCTTTTAGAATCGATAGTTCCAGTTGGTTAGAGTTGATTTGATTGAGGTAACAATATCTTTTCTATCCTTTATGAAAACTGTGTAGTTATTAAAAAGAACAACTTGAGAACGTCTCTTACACCTCATTATAAGTTTTATTTAAGTTATTTTAGATATCGACTTTGAAACTAGAATAAAATGTTTAATTACAGCGGGTGCATACATTAACGGGTAGAAAAATATGGGTTGCAAAAAACTACATATAAAAAAGACAAAGATACATATATTTTGGTACACAAACATGATTTTTTTTATTTTTTTGCTTATTCCATTTCGAAAAGGATTTACATAAATTATGACTCACATAATAAATCTACACCACTTAAATCTTAATTTTATTTATCTTATAAATAGAAAGATAATAAAATTACATCGATCCTCCAAGTTTTAGAGGGAAACCTATTCGACGCTTGTGAACAAAATTTGTACCCTCTTTTGATAGCTCGATCAATCTTTCAAAATAACCGTTGCAAAGTATCGTCGATATAACAAATGTTGCTTTTACGACTATTCATTGGTTTCTTTTCAGAAAAGTTTTTAGGTTTGGAAAAGACACTTCTAGTATAAGTTCTTTTAGTTTGTGGATTTCTATTATGGCACTTAATTCTGATTTGACCCAATACCACAAGGACATACCAAGGTGATAGTTAAACCTAGTTATTGAATGGACCTTGTCTATATGTCGGCTTTTCGGGGTCTATTGTGCAAAAATAGCACAACTCCCTTATATTGGTATAAAGAAGTTGTAAACGCAGGATTTTGTTTGAAACTGGGAGAACCGAGTCAACCAATCCCTCTTGATGCAGATATCTTCCAATATCAATTATTCCAGCGCTCAGAACGTTCATATGTTACAAATGAAAGTGGTATATTTTTATACTTCTTTTTTTTGTATTATTGTAAGCTGAAATTGATTACATTTTCAGATATTCATTTAGGTCAGAATACAAAATCCTCAATACTTTCTCGTATTTCTGAAAACTGGGTGAATATTTTTTTGTTTCCACTGAGTAATCTAAGTTGAAATTCATACCACGAGGTATGTCTATGAAGGGTTGAAACTATAAATAACTAATCTTTTTCTGGAAATTGTAGTACACAAAGCGTTTTTTTTAATCATGCCCAAATAGCATACAAATTTACAAAATTCCGATTGATAATTACATTGTGATAATATAATAATACCTCTAAATATAATTAATTGTTGACTAATTGGAGATTAATATTATTATGAAATTTAGTTTAGGTATCTCCTTATTCCATTCACTTTAATATCCAAAAGTATGTTTTTTGAATTTATCAACACCTAACTTGTATCAATTTTAATACTACAGTTGTTGACTGTAATTTATTTCTGTTGTAATCATTCCAGTTTATGGCACACTTGAATTTTTAAATATATATTTTTGTATCAAAAGTATTTGATACATTTGTATCAAAAATATTGTTGTTGGGTTTTAAAAAGATTAATACTTCAACTAAACTCCTAACGATAAATGCATCCTATTTAAAGAGAGTCTGAGTACACACTGCATCTTATTTATTGGGAGATGTTTTGAAGCTCGATTCAATTTATAATTAAAAATAATTAAGTATGCAAGCTATTATCGAGGTTGTAATAAAAATAAATCTTGTCGAAATGATTTTTTTTTAAAGAAATAAAAATATCAACGTATTAAGAAACATACATACGGACTTTGTTTTATTATTTTCTTTTTGTTAAGACAACTACGAATACTATAGAGTATTTTGCAATAAGATTATATATTTTTTATAGTATATTATAGTATAATGTCCTATTGGACACTATCGAAATTTATATTAATATATAAATTATCAACTGTTTCTTTATACACATACCCTTTACATGCCAAAATGTATATTCAACATCATCAAAGTCTCATCAAAGTTTGTTGTTCCTTAATGTAAAATACATCTTAAAGAATGGGCGATATTAAAACGCGGTCGTAACTTGATGAAGTTTTAATTGTTTCTGATTGTTAGCAATTTATTTATAGAACTTTTGTAATCATGCAATAAAAGTATAATAAATAATTTATAAAATTATATGTTATTAATTTGACCTCATACTCAATACTAAACAATGTTTGGGTATAATTTTTATTTGGTTTAACTATATTCGTCTTTTTTACATTTGAAACAAAAACAGTCGAAATTTGACAATTTTATGAAGTTCTCGATGAGAAAGTATTTTTAAGTCATTATCATTTTTTCGCCGACCATCAACGACAAACATTGTTTGTTCTCGATCTAATAGTTCAATAGATTTGACGGAACCAAAGAACCTCAAAATGGAAAGACAAAAAGTTTAAATCTTGTTTTATTTTTTCATTTACGGGATTCATTTTTGACTTCTCAATTTATTTTTAGAATGTACATAAGTACCTGTTTTATCATAGACGTAGATATACCACATTCTAAGTGCACGTTATTAAATTTGTTATAATTCTTCAAAAAAGATCTGAATAAATAATATAATCAAAAAAATAAGTATTATTCGAATTCATTGATATTAATAATAAGAACCTATTTCATTTGTAATTTGTAACGGTTCGAATCGTAATAAATCATGCTGAAATAATCTATGAGATTTATGACAATAAACGTTAGGGCTTGTATTGTGCTACTATCGGTGTTTAAACTTTAATCTACATTTTGTATTAACGAAGTTTTATGACTATTAAACAAAGTAAACATATTCTTGTGTAAACACTCACACAAATAAATACGTATGTTAAAACAACCGATCCAGTTCGTTATGTATCTAATAATAGTGTTATGCTTATGGTATTAGCATTGCTATTTATATAGGAGCTATCCTTAATTCAACCCCCATCTATATAATGGGGTCAGATAAACTCGGACGCATTTCCCCCGTGTCTTACGATTACTGCCTTCTGATATCACTCAACGGTCATAACCAATATGTATAAATATTTTATAACTTCGTTTCTTTTATAATGATATGTTTAATTTGAGAGAATTTTTTTAGAACCTAACCTTTTTGGAATCATGAAAATATATTATAACGAAAGTTTCCGCAAAAATATTGGTTGTACGAAATTGACTTGCTTATTAGTACTAAAAAGTGAAATAGAAGACAATATATTTAGCCATAAGATTTTATTTTTATCTGAGTGCAAGAACATGAAAGACATTGTTAAAGAAACATGTGATGAGCGTATAAAAAATAAATAAATAACTAGTGAAAGAGTGATAATATAAATGCCATTCATTTAAATGGTAGAGCGATTGCCGCCACCATATTGGCTATGACAACCAAGAAATAAAATCGCTCAGCAGACCTCTGCTAGTTACAATACTACATGCGATAGATAGACGAAAAAATTTGTGGTCAAAGGTAATAATATGATTTTAAAAACGCATTATGTTTTCAAACACTTGCTTACATTATAATAATACTTGTCGCATTATAAATTTCATTTATAATTATAAATGTTTACATCAGAATTAAACTTGAACATCATGAATATAATTTAAATCCGTTGGACGGAAAAAGGTATGCTTGTATGATTTACTACATGTATGTATACTAAAGTTGTAATAAAGTCGATACTTTCATTAAATACATAATAATGTAAATTGGTGAACTATTATTTTCTTAGTACTAATACCACTGACAAGTAGTTTTAAAAAAGCATTTAATTTGTAATTAAGATAATATTTGCACTCAGTCCTAAATAAGTCTTAATATGTACCTGAGCTAAGCGAAGTGATCGAAATTTTTATTCATGATGGATATTACGATGGATTATGTAAATATTCCAGAGTAAATACAGATAAATTGAAAATACCAGAGCGAAAGTCACCTTCTTACGGTTCAAGTCATTCGTGGTACCTTTTCAAAGTTTGATTCTGATTTGAATAAAAGGGAGACCTTTTTTCTTTGTTTCCCTATTGTTTAGTGTCCCCGTCGTTAATGGAATTGCGATGTCAGTTTATTTATCAAATTGTTAAATACACTTATGTTTCGGGTTTTATTTAATTATTATTTCAGTTTGAGGAAGTTTAATGTTGTGAACCGATATTTTAAACACCCGTTGGGCATATCTTGAGCATAAAGTTTATAAAATTTACAATAGTCTATATTCTGTTTTAAATAATTATCTTGCCTCTATAAAATATGGATAGAAAAGTAATGCTAAGTACTATTAGAATTGTCATCATGAATATTTTATTTCAGATTAATAAAAGCTCTATTTCGGACGGAAAGATTCATCAGAGATTGGAAGAATACACGCTGTGAATAAATAATCAAACTTACTGAGTACTTGAAATGACAGTAATCTCGATAAATTAGATTAAAAAATTAATGCTTCATGAACAAAATGTTTTTTACCACGTATATATGAGTATGGGTTTAAAAAAAGACTGTCCCTGAAAGACTGAACTATTACAAACATTTGATATAATATATTTAGTTCACGTTAACCTCGCTAATATATATCAAGTTTATTTTAAAAAATCTTCTTTATTTGTAGTCTTCATTATATAAGCTTAATTAATATGAAACTAGTTAGCATACCTGGATATATTGTCAATGGATTTTCGGTTAATTACATCACTTTCTTTGAAAAAATCATCTATTCAAGACGACAAATTAGAAGTTGAATACAACAAGCAACTATAGTCGGAGACATATTTAGAGTTCCATTGAAATTCCTATCAAAATGATTCCACCTGGGAACGTAGACGGTTAGTGAAAACTTTGAGGAAGAATGCAGTTGCAATTAAATCTATCTTCTTATGACAACTATGGTTTAGGTTTTAAGAATATTTTGAATATAATATTCAAGTTCTTCAGATTCCTTTAGACTCTCGTTCCGACTTGATTAGAATTATTAACTGGTCATAGTTAACTTTTCGAAATCACATTTTTACCGCTTTTTAAACAGTAGTACAATTATTTAGAATTTTTGACTAGTCAATATTAAAATTATAATAAATGTACTTTAGTAGTGGTACATTTATTATAATTTTAATATTGACTAGTCAAAAATTCTTATTATTTTAGTTTACAAGGGATTGATTCTAGGCTAGAGTATAAGGTAACTGATATGGAATATTAAGTTAATTAAACCTGGTTTAAGTGGTATAATTATTGGTTCAAGTGCATATCTAACAATTATATTGTACCGTATAATGGCTATAGTTGTAATTATGGTAACTATTGTATTTGTGAACCTATGCTATGTTTATAACGTAATTTTTTAGAACTTACTTCCAACGCTAACGAGAGAGTAATAAAAAAATATAAAATCCTTTACTCTTATATTATTTTCTTAAAAAATATATAAGATTATTTTGACATCATCATGTTATTAAAATTTTTATTGCATTTGGAGCAAAAATTTTTCAGTTGGTAACAAGTACTTTAACTGGTGTTGGATTAGAATAACATTTATTGTAAAATTACAAACAGGTTTTTCCAATTATAATTAAAACAATGTTGTATTTATAAAAAATATTACGTTAAATACGAATATAAAATACTAAATATGTTCATCTGGTGATTTCGCTTTTTTGTCGTTTGTAAGCTATACTGACATGTACTCTTAAAAATTCTGTGTCTTTATATTTTTGAGAACATGTGCTGCTTGTGATTTTATATTGTACAATCAGGAAACCGAACTTGAATAAATTTTTACAACGAAATAAATTTCCTTCCCAGCTTTACCGTTGTGTTATTTCAGGGATTATTTTACTTATGTATAAAACTATGTACACATGTTATTAATCTTACATCCCAGAGTACGTAGTGACAAGTTCTAAAGCTTTTGAGCTCTAGCGTTCTGGAGTATACACATTATTCTAGTAAAATATTTAGATTTTTTTATATCTCAACTAGAAGCCTTTATAATATGCCATTAATTTGGTAATAAATAAGACCCCGGTGAGTATAAATTAATTTGGCGCATTGACTCGCTTATTAAATCTCTTTCCTATGTCTTGAATTTATTTCTTGTATGAGTATAATATTAATTGAAAAACTTAACATTTGGATGTACATGAAGAATTAACATTATAATGGTTTTAATTATTCTTCACAAATTATTGTTTTTAATAAACTTATATGACTCTCAAGTAAGACGTTTCCTAACTGAAATATCTATTTCAGTAAATTGAGTTTGAATTGTAGATTTCATAAATAAATTTAGAGATAGGAATTGAATGAAATTAATAGTACTTTGAATCCTGACCGAGATTTCAATTTATTTGTCAAAAGGCATTGGTCGACAGTGGGTCGCAAATTGCCACTACCGCCTATGAATTTATATAACCTAAGCTATCCTAGATACCTGGTGCGATACAGAATTTTATGGATTTCGTGGTTCAAACATTTTATGAGTATCTAATATAAAATTTATTATGTTCGTTATAATTCCGTACAGTCAGAATGCGCTTTACTTTATTAATATGACAGTGTTATTTATAGTACACCGATGACATGACAAAATGATCGCCATAGGATGAATAATATATTCACGTCCGGCAAATAAATTGTTTCAAAGAATAATATATTACATAGTAAACAGAAAAAAGTTGTGAAGAAAAAACGATTCGTATATTTAAGAAGAGTATAGCTTCCTAAGAAAACTGTAAAATCTTGGATTAAGCCATGTATTGTTTATGTTTTAAACCTTAATTTGAAGTCATGGGTTCAAAATAATTTATTTCAAGTTGTCAGAACATTGATATAAAGAACGTAAATTTCCGAAAGCATTCCATCTTTGAGTAGAGAATGAATAAGAAAATACTGTAACTAATTTCTGGAAATGAAATTCGATCTCTTCCTGACAACATTTTTCCGATAGTAATTTTTATGAAATTGAATTATGTTTTTCGCTTCTGCTTTTAGCTTTTATGTACCTAGCCAAAATTACTTTTCACTTCCCATCAAAATATTATTTTATATTTAATATAGGTACTGCTTCCGTTATATTTTCATTTTAATCATAACTATTACAACAGTACTGAAATGTAGTCGCACGCACTTTATGTAACTCCTTATTATTATATTTTCAATAAAAAAATTGTGATATTTCTGTTGCATTGCTTGAAAACTTAGAGAAATTTTTGTAACAATTTTTATTTGCATGCATTTTGAACTTCTTTAACATAAAGACAGCAACTTTCCCCATAATTTCATTTCTCAAGTCAAAGTTCTTTAACGAAACTTCTTGGTTGATTTCTTCTTTAGCAATCTCGTTCACTATTTTCTGCAAAACTTTTCGTGGGTTGGACGCAATAAACAAAAGTTTTTCAGAGTCTCTCTTAAACTGCCAGTCATTGTTATTAATTTTTCCGCGAATAATAAAACTTTCACGGTTAACTGCAAAATGGGTCTCTTTTTACGACAATTTTTGTTGAGTAATTTGTTCATTCGGGTCAACAATTGAAGGCCTAATTTATCAGCTTTGTTATGGATTTTGAAGAAAATTCTACTGGTTACAACGTAGCGAAGGAAAAAGTCAGGCTTATTAAATTTAATGAAAATAAAAACAAAACAATACTACGAGAATGATAAAAACCAGTTGGTAATTTATATATTGAATAAAACGGATTTGCATCTCATTGACATAGTCACTTAGTTCTAAGTAATTTTATAGAAACGAATCATTTTAAAACAAGTCCACGAAGTAAAAAGTGGGAGATTTAATATAAATTCATTTAAGTGTCCACCGTGACAAGATTAATGCCCTTAAGGAGCTATTATACGTTCAATAGAGTTGTGACGTAATGAATGGGGTCTTCATTGGACATCGACAATCTTTTGATCTTGGGCGTCTGGTCCATTGCAGAAGTGAAGGGATAATCAATTTGAGTGATGTGTCCAAGATATCCTTGATAAAATTGTATAAATTCTTAGATATACATATATTCCTAGAATTTAAACACATAGATACAAAATCATAACTAATCTTACGATATTAGAATATCAACATATTATGTACTTGAATCAATCTTTTGCTCGGATTTTGAGATAAACATAATCCTTGTATGAAATGTATAAACATCAAAAAATATCAACCAAAAATGTAAGTTGTATGTAACGAGAAAACACGATCCTTAACACGGCGCTTATTCGCTCAATTGTGCCAAAACGATTCCAATATTGAATCCCTTGAATATTTCCCGCTTTTAACGCTAACCATTTGTTAGACTTTGTATACCGTATCGGTAATAACGCCTTCCCTTAGACTTATTTTATCGCTTGGTAACAAATCTTCAAAAGTTTGTTGAATACGGGTTATATGGAACTGGGTATGGAAAAAGTGTTATCAAATTATTTTTCCATTGCTTAATTTGAATCATTGATCGTTCCATATTACAAACAGTCCCTAATATATTTACTAGTTTTGGATTGTATTTTATAAGTATGCTATTGTTTGCCTATTATGTAGTAAAATTTGTTCTACTGTAAATTGCCTCATTGGTTGTAATTGCAGCTTTAAGTTAAATTAAACTTAAATAAAATTAAATTAGAAATGAGCAGTTTAAAAGGATATTTAAAAATATATACATTCCCATATATAATATTGATATTTAATAGAATAAATTCATCAACAAACTATTTTAACTTATGTTGATATTAAAAAATAAATATGCGTAATATGCCTATAATATAACACTTTTGGTTGATATATTTTGAAAACTTAATTTTAAAAACAGACGGTATGTTAGTACGGACATTGTTAGTACAGTCAATTCAGTTGGAGCTAATAAAATGATTACGAATATAAAACCAGAAAAAATATATATTTTTATAAATCTTATATCTCATTTCTATAGTTTATTATTATCACTGACATTTATTACAAGTTTAATGTCAAAAATATATCAAATACAATATTTCGTAGCAAAATTAATAATTCTATTTTAGCCATATGTTGTTTGCTGCTCATTCTAAGAAAGTGATAGTAGTCGACACCAGTAATTAGCACATTATTGATATATCACATTGAAACAAAACAAAAACGTAATACTGAGATAGGATTTAAGAAACTAGTGATTACGATTTCTAGATGTGAAAGTGAAGAAGTGAGTCTCATTGTTAAAAGAATATATTATCCTTAAACCCATCATACAATCCTAAACGGGAATGAGTAAAACAGTTAATTATCACACATTTTGAGATACTTCGTAAGAAAACTTACAAATCTTGTTAGAATTTGTATTACAGAAACTATTTAGTTGAATCCAAAATAACACGGGAACTGTAAATAAATGGTGATTTTCTCCACGTATTTCAGAGTAAAATTTCTGTTATAAACTTCTTAGACAATATAAATGACAATAATACATAACACACGTGTTTTAATTGCAACGCTTTATATATTGTTCACTATAAATTTTTATGTTTGATTTACTCAGGATATGAACACCATTTCATCTTTTGCTATTTTCATCGGAAACTTCATTTTGATTTATAATATAAGAACAAAATGCTATAGCTTACAGGAAACTATTTTATATTTATTTATTTAAAATATTTGTTATACGTGAGAAGGTAATTTTATATTAAGGTTAAAACATCGTTATTATTAATGGGTGTAATTATTATAATCTCTATATTTTTATATGAAATATATGCTATGATTGCTTAATATTTAAGTTTGTTAAACTTAAAAGTAACACAAAAATGCTCCAACCTCAGTTTCCTCTTAACAAGTAAACATATAGTTGCTGATTACATTTATTGCTAATTTCCCTAACACAGTTACGGATGTAGGCACGAGGCGATGCTCGGCAACAAGGCTCGCTCTTAATTGGTACCTCTCTGTTAACAACATCACTTAGATGTTGATACACGTTTATTTTTAATTTATTTATGGACTACGGCCAATTTTTTCTTATATTACATTGTTGAGTTTAAATATGTTAATTTATTAAAATAATTAAATCGACTACAATATTAAGTAACCTTACCTTAAGTAACCTTAGAAAGATTGTTTATGTGATAACTTTATATAAACTTATTGAATATGTATGTATATGTTTAGAGTTAGATCAAGTTGTTCAGCCTTCGAAGCCTTTCGATTTATCAACTTCGTAAATAAGATTTTCTAGAATCTCTGGTTCTTGATTTTAAGTACAATAATAACATCGTATAATATTATGAATGGGCGAGTCTACAAAGGATAAATTTAAAAAGTTATATTGTAAGTAAACGGCGAAGTAGCAATACCAAAACCAATTTAGTCCTTGCTTTATACATGGAAATTTCGGGCTATTGTTGAGAAGGTAAAATTGAGCGTAAAATTTGAATTCACCTCTTAGACGGTAACTTCGCGGAATTTACTCTGGCAACAATGTTTACCCATATAGAGGGGTAAGTTTACACATTCGTCATTATAAGGCAATGGATTATGTATGATTAATATGTTCAAGAATTGTTTTCTTAAGTGTCGAAAACTTATGATACCATTTATTTACTGAGTATTGCTTCTTGGATAATGATTTATTTTAGAGGACCTTTAAGTTAGTTTTCCATTTGAACATGAAAATCCCATTAGAGCATAAACACTGCTTAGCTTTTGTGATAAGGATCTTCATTATAGTCTGTTAGATCAGAGTTTACATTTCTGACACATTAATAATTTTTTTCAGTGAGATCTTTCAGCTAAAAATATATTAAAGGAATTGGTTTTGTTGTATTTTTTTGGAATAAAATTATTTTACATGACTTACAGTAGAGTTAGCTGAAACAATCGTCTAGTAACGAAGTCTTTAACCTCTCTTCAAATTACCAATCCACGCTTTCTACTCGTACTTAGGAGTTAGGTATAACTCCTTTAGAGAATATTTTTTAGACTATATGTGTGTACGTCGAATTTAGTAAGTGTTGATATTTAACAAGGTTTATACTTTATCATTTCAAAAAACATACAATATGTATGTTTAATAAGTTAAGACAACCTAAAGCCGCACGTTGTAATGAACATGATCGACTTTTAAAATAAATTATATTAATAATATCCCGAATAAGTTGATTCCTGAAAGGTTTCTTCAGAGGTCAAAACTTTTTTTTTTGTATACATGTTCATTTTTATTTGTACCCAAAGACTTATTAAAGACTAGAAATATTTAACGCTTCATTATATAAAATCAGTAAAGCATAATCATAAAGCGTAGCAAAATGTACAACCTCTTGCGAAAGGCGTTAATAATATCCGAGAGAATTGCCGCTTTTTATCGGTAAACGCAGAATAGACAGACTTCGTAATTTACTGCTCACAAAGAAGGAGCATTACTAGGAGAAACAATAATTTTCTTCTACTTCAAGTATGATTCAAATAATGAAAAATTTATGATTTATGTATCAATATTTAAGAATAGCAACAAGCTCGTTACAATGAAATTCAACTGTTATTTATTTCGCTCAATATTTGATGAATAAAAGGAAATTAAGTGTACTTGTTAAGCTTTTTAACATCTAAAAAATAAATATTTATTTGTGATTACTGATAATGTTTATTTATATATGAAAGACGCATTTAATTTTGTTTACAAAGTAAAAAGGGCTCGCGCACGATTTATTTAGCTAACTGGAGAAAAACAAAGTGGCATTTTTGTAAGGAATAACCAAGTTGGACCATTTTTTATCGGCTTACATGAGCTCAAGGCATTCCGGTGTTAGAATTATGTCACTGTCACATATTAATTATTAAATGTTCTTAATAAAGAAAATATATAATAAATATTTTGATTTTGATTTCAAGTTGACAATTAAAAAATAAAGTACGATCATCAAAACAGATTTACGACACATAATTCGAAATAACAGAATTTTGCTCAGTATAAAGAAATACATGAAATGTACTATAAAATAAATACTCATAGATTGTTACATTCGTCAAAGGAATATATTTTTGGATGGCATCGTTCTTATAAAATTTAATGTTTAATATTGTATTGTGACCAATAGAAGTACTTATTGCAAAGGTTAAAACTTTAAAGTAATAATGATTCTTTTATATATCTAGTATTTTTCCAGTTTATTAAGCCCGTTCTGTACTGTCTCTGATAGACGGATCATTTGTTTTAGCCTTATTTTGCTTCATGAAAACGCTAATCTACCTAATTAATAGTACCTAGTATGTGAGTAAAATATTGCAATGTAAGGTAATGTAAGACAAGTGATTTAGCGGAACTAGTCGTTGAAGCGCCCATATTGAATAGACACTAAAGTAGAGCGGTTGCGATTGAAATATCACAGATAGTTGCATAGTTTCTCGAATTCTGCTTCTTACAAAGATATTTTATGAAATTTTCTATCAATTTATAGTGACAACATTTAATGAATTTAGTCAAGAGCCTCGCCTATAGAAAGGGAAGACTAAATACACTTCATTCTTGAATAATAACAATATAAGTGCTTAACAATACTTCAATAATCTTATTTAAGAAATGGTAGGACAAATCAAGTACGGTATTGGAGTATTCATTGGAAATTACCTGAAATTTTTATGTTTAAAACTGTGAATAAAGGTTAGTAAAGTATGGTTTATATTCTTAACCACATACATACATTACTTAGAACAAAGGCCGATCAGAATTGATGCTGCATCCATTCAGTTCTTGTTATTGTCATAACGGTTGATATCAAATATTGATATATAGCAAATGTGCGAAGAATAAACTATCAATATATGTATTTCAGTGACAACAAGCCTCGCTTCCGACAGGATATTTGAAATCTCTGGTGAAATGTCACGTAATAATCCTCGTTTATTCTTTTTCGTACATATTAATAGTTTTAACAGTTCTCAAACGCTTGCTTGTATATTTATAGTATACAAAAATTTTATATTTATATTATTATAACAATGAATTTGCTATCACGTAAAGCATTGTTTTAATATGCTGTTTTGCTAAGAGTCTGTACTTAACACTTTTTTTATGAATAAAGTAAACGAACTTGAAATTAACTATAAAATTTTTAATATATTTTAAATTATTATATTAAAAATATTTACAATAAAATAAGCATCTATCTGTCATTACAAAATAATAATTAGTAGGAAATTTCTCATTGTGTCAATTCTATTATACCGCTATTGCATACATTATAGAAAGTATTTAAATTTCTGAGAGTTACATCACCGTCAGAGCTGCAACGCTTTCCATTAATAGTAAATGAGCGTTGATAACCACTATGATCTAAGACATATATAATCTTAATGTGTTATATGCATAGATTTAATAAAATTGTATGATTATAAAAAATGTAAAATTTAAGTCACGAAAACTCAGTAAAATGGTAAAAAATAAAAGCGTTGAGTAAAGCACTTTAGAGGAAAAATAGCAAATGTAAAATTGCTTTTAGTCTCACTTTAAAAGAAAGCTGGAAAACTTAACAATTTTAAAATTATTATAAAAAAAAGTTTAAAAATGTGTTTTTAAGGCTTGTTATTATTATCAGTTAAATGGCTACGGATTAAATATTATATATTCTAAATGTAAATTGTAATAACTGTAAAAGAAGTTAAGACTTTTTATAAGGTGCTTTCTGTGATGGTAAACAACTTTAAGAGATTTCTCCAAATCTAAAGACAGTTGAGGAAATATAGTTTAAATATAAATCAAATCAAACTGGTGAAAGAAAGTTAAAAATTATACATCTAGTTTTCAAGTAACAGTCGAAATTTATGGACTTATTTTTACACTTTGTCTTTTTTGTTTCATTACAAATCGACTTCGTGACATAGATAACAATTTTTAAGATATATTACAATCAATTTAAGAAAGGAGGATCTAGAATTCTATGCCTTTATAACTTAAGTCAGTTTTGATTTAATTTCGAAAATTTGCTGTTCTGACACTGTTTTTATTGAAACCAAGGTAGAGACAGATGCAAGGAAGCACCGTTTGAAAAATATTCTTCAAATTTCAAGAGTTCAACGAAAATTAAAATAATAATTACATAAATCACTAACTACTACATTATTTTAAATGCAATTGTTAAAAAAATATTTATCGTTTTCTCCATAAATTAATTTTTAAAAAATGCGTTATGATACATTTATATTACTTTAATAGGTATTACTTTGTTACTTGTGGTTAACATACATACGTCAAGGCATGTAATATTCACCGATATGGAATCCAACTTATAGCATACACAGTCAGCGCATCGAACGAGTCCAGCGAGCGTTTACTCGTTACTTAGCATTTCATTCTCATGAAATATCATTCA
>DVQO01000448.1:0-16816 GCA_018231785.1 Danaus gilippus | reverse complement strand
TCCTACCAAATTTCAAGTCGCTACACCTTATGGTTCCAGAGATATCGTGATGAGTGTCTATATACGTGGAAATCTCTTATATATATATATATATATATATATATATAGATAAGATATTTGTAACTGGACATATTTTGACTAAAATTTATTTAAGATTTTTAAAAATAATAATCAAATAGAAATTGAAGATCAAATTAATCGAAATAAAACGCTACTCTGGCTTTAGGAATAACGCGTCACAGTCACTTTGCCAATTAAATTCTCGTGTCCTGACATCAGGCAATGAATTACACCTACATACTTTAAACATGATATCCAATATATGAATTTTTCAATGTATCTATCTTATCCGATTTAATTTTAACTAACTATTTAACTCGATAAAATAAACCAAACCTAATTGTTTAATTGTACTATCCCATTAATAGTTAGGCTCCCTTTTCAAAAAACAAGCCCATTTCTCAAGTATGTTCTTGTAAGAAATGTATGAAACTGTAACAAAAAAGACTTCTCCATTAATTAAACTTTTTTCTTAACACATTTTAACATTTGGTTAGTTTAGAAATTGCTTATGAATGCATCAAGTCGTGTTAATATGAGAAGGAGTCGGATTTTCCGTAGTTAATGTTCTAGTATCAGAACTTTTTCTTTGTTAAAAGTATTTCACGGTTATTCGAATAATCAGAATATATATGCTATAATTCTTTTGAGTGCAATGAAAACTTTTATTGGTCCTTTCTTCCTTGATCAGAGTGAACCTCTGCATCAAATGTCCATTATCTTTCCACAAGTAATTTCCGTTCTTCGAACGCGTCTTTCGTACTCTGCAGATTTACTACATATTGGATGTTCTAAGCAAAATATCTCGACTATTTCTGTCCTGAATTTCTCACAGCTGTGGAAGAAGTTGTTATTTGTTTTTAGAAAAGAAGAAAAAACAACAAATTATTTACGTTTATTGAGTATATATGTATGTATATAATCGATTTTTTATCCAATTGACTAACACCTATTACCTTGTTTGTTCTTTGATGCTTCTAAATCTCAAGCAATATATGATTCGTGTTAGTAATCTAACCAACGGGATATTATTTTTAGAGAAATATGAATACTAGTGAAGACAAAGAAAAACAACTGGTTATTCTTATCTGTTTAAACTTATTAATATTTTTAGACTGTTTTGTAAATTAAAGTAATATTACACAATTTCATAGATAGCGCTTTGACATGTAATAGTTCTTCTCCATTTCGAGAATCAAATAATAAAGTTCCTTGTGTTTTACATATCTATATTAAAATACACTTGTTATAATGAAACATGACTGAACTTTTAAATAAACTTGCTATTTGTCAGAACGTAATCATTGTTTATTGTTTTAATCATGCTTTAAATTTAAATTAGGGAATTCAGTTATTACTATATTATTCAAACCGACAGTAAAGCCTATATTAATGACATGTCCAATTAATGTGTGATAAATAGATCTTGAAATCCTTTTTATAATAATCAAAATAAAGTCATAAAAACGACAATAAAATAATTAATTTTCATGATCAATCATTTAAAATGATAATCCTATTTCACACAAATAAGAGAAAATATACTTAAGTATTTATAACAACTGTTTCCTCTTTAGTTATTACCTTTATATTTTTTTACTATTAAAGAGACATTGTTAATAGTATTTAAATGTTGTATATGGTTTGGTTTAAAATTAATGTAAGTTTTTAATAAACATTTAATAGTTTTTATATAGTAATATATCAAATTGCCTGAGAGAAAATTGAAGACGTTATTTTGATATAGTCTAAAATATTCAGCGACGGTACACCAGCGTTGATTTTTATTTATTTCCTCATTACATTAATATTTTTAACATCGTCGTCATCAGTCTATCAGAGCCCACTGCTGAAAAAAGGCCTATACATGACTCGGAAAAAACACATTGGTACTTGCCAGGATCGAACCCGCGCCCTCGTGCAAAAGAGGTGGGCCCTTTAACCACTAGGCCACCACTGACTATTTTTAACATATTGAAATCTATTTTGGAGACAACTTGTTGATCACTTCCTAAAAGGCCCCACTTATTACACGTGTCCAATTTTTGCATAAGAGTAGAATCTGTGCTGTATTAAATGTCCTTGCATATTCCAGTGAAATAATTATTATTGAAAGAAACTTCTCATCTCAATAAAAATATAAAAATAAAATGAAAGTAAAAAAATATATATTAATAGAATTATCGTGTGAGTATAGTACCAATCTCCAATTTCAATAAATAACATGAGATAAAAATTATCGGTAAATAAAATGTAAAAATGTGTTCTTTATTTTTATATTGAGCATAAAAAGAACAAATATTAGTTGATAAAATTCTCAACTTTCAAGAGCTCGAGAACAATCTCATTAGTCATGTCTAATAATTTAATACTGTTGGCATGTTTTAAAAATATTTAAGGGCTCTCTTCAAGTATTTTATGCTAAAATATATTTTTTATAATGCCATCATTAAAAATACAATTTCGTTTATTTGTTAAGAAAGTCTTTGTTAGAGTCATAAAAATCCTTAACTTTGTCCATATTCAATTTAAGAAAACAATGAGTGACACATTTTTACGATTATAGTAGCCCTTTAGATGAAAACCATTTAATTTCACAAATATATATTTAAATTATTTTTCATCTGATAAAGATATATTACATTTGATCTCATCCGTAAACCTTTTTAAAGTCAAATTAAATATTATTCTAAATTATTGACTTTGAGATATACATTACCTAAATGAAATACTTTTCTTATTAAAAAAGTTAAACAAAATAAAGAACAACAATGGATTCATGTATAAAATTAATTAACATTATTCGATAATATGATTGCCATTTTCTTGTTACTTCTTTACAAAACTAAAAATAATACGACAAATATTTAAATAAAAAAACGGAGGCTTATTGGATGCAACTTATTTTTCTTTCACTTTTTGGTTTGAAACAAATTAAAACCTTATTGTTTCTGGGCATTTGAAGCATGATGCTTTTAAATTGTGTTCTAATAACTTTTATATGAATAGCAATAACTTAAATTAAACTGTATAAGCCTCTTTGTGCTGTATTGTTTTAGCCAGAATGAGATTTTCATGTAGGTACGTGTGTATGCGAAAACGTGCTTCTAAATTATGACCGGCTACAATAGCCATTTCAACATTTGTAAGTACGAGGTGTTTGTTATTTAAGCCAACTGCTATAATAATTTTTTAAAGTACCTTAAACATACAGTGAACAGTGAATATATTCCTTATAAGAATGAATCTTATTTTAGGATAATTTTTTCAATTAATTATTAAATAAGGTAGCGGCAATGTTATATGTTTACTATTGTTATTTAAATAAAGAGTAGTTTATTAACACACAACTAAGTTAAACTAAACGTTATAAATTAATTTATTTCTCCATATGATATACATATTGTACAGGTTTATTTACACTCAAGTGTAAATAAACCTGTACAATATGCATTTATTATTGCAGTGTAAGGTTTATCTAACAAAGCTATTAGCATCAAACATAACTTAATATACATAACATAAGTAATACATGATTGATATTTGTTTCGTGTCTTTTATTAGTTTATGTGAGATAAAAAATAGTTTAGGATTTTACTTGCTTCTTCATTTTAAGCTTCACATGTATTTCAAATTATTATAATTAATCTTTTCATAAAATTAAATAATTTTTCAATATCATTCTCATAATTTTTTCTAATGTTTTTTAATGAAAAAATGTTATATATGTTTAAAATATTGTCCTTATGAAGAATATCCCACAATAAATCGCCGTAATGACACTGATATTAAGAAAATATTGGGTCGATAGAACTGAGTTCAGTGTGAAATAACCACATTTAAAAAACTATGACAAGATATATCACATAGCACAATCACAGTTATGTAGTTTGACTTCATTTATTTGATAAAAATATCATTAACAAAGAAAATAAATAAACTTAAAGTCCGTTTAATGTTAAATCTAAGAAAATCTAACCAAAGTAACTAAAGTTTCTATAACTTGTCGAATCTCTGAAGAAAATATTTATTTATATTAGTGTTAGCGGAATTTAATTGAAAGCAAAACATTAAATCATTCTGTATAAAGAATGCATAGAATGCGAGTATATAATATCGCTAATACCACCACATACCTGAGTATCATCAAGTACTTTATTCTTCATAATACGCAGACGGAGGGTCCGTTTAAGTAAAGTATTTTTAACTATTTATATTTTCTATAAACGTCGATGATAATTTCTGTACTTATTTTATTGCATATAGCATTTTAATACACTTTTATTCATTCCAAAACTCGAGCATCCTAGCAAAAAAAATATAGTGTGTATTTTTTACTTATTTTAATATGCTATTAACAGAGTTCGCAGAGTTATTATTTAAACTGTAGCCATGACATCGTTGTTCATATATTTCATTTGTTTATAAGTAAGACTCGCTAACAAATACTTTTTTTAAACAATACTCGCACCCAAATACCCAAAGACTCCCTTTTCCCAAACAAGTCTCTCTCTCAAGTATGTTCTTGTAAGAACTTTATGATAACTCTAACAAATAATACTACTCGATTAATTTAACTTTTTCTCTCACAATTTCTCGTTAGTCTTGAATTACATTAGGTTAGTTCAGAAGTTCAATTACTTTTGGCGCCAATGTTATGTTGATTTGTGTAGGCTTGGGACCTTTCTGTACATGTTGTTCCAGTGTCAGAATTTTTTTCCTTAAAAGTGTTCTACGATCCACCTGCAAACACGTGCATATCAGTTTATAGTAATAGCACATATTGTAGTAAATTAGATAAATAATTTCAACCTCTCCTTTGGAATAGAAAATTTTAAAGCGATAAATGACCAAATTAAACGAGTATTGTCAATATTTCACGAGACATTATATTTAATGCTAACATTGTAACAATTTTAATTTATGCCTCATTAATATTAATTGCCGGCTATGTTCGTAAGCCAAATTATAATAAGGCTGGTAAGCACCGTGCGGGATATTTTAGTGAAAAATTATAATGACATTTTTAAATATATATTTTTGAAATTTGGTTATTTTGAGGGTTTCTATGGTAGGTCGCTATGACGATATATAAATATATACACACATAAGTAAGAGTTAATATATTTTCTTAAAATTTTATAATATTTATTATTATTTATTGGATGACTAAAAATGTAAAATTTCAATTAACCCCTAACTTAAAGTCATTTAGTTTTCTGTGCATTCCTATATCCACTATAATACAGCGGATTAACTCACCAAAACCTACATAATTTTCTAACAATAGATTTTGGTTTTCATTTCTTAGTGTTAAAGTTTTTTTGTGAACAGGACGAAACTGATTAAAACCGGTTCAATCCCGATTATTCTGGCAACAACAGGGTCTGCCCGCGGCCCGGCTATAAACAGTCGGTCGACAGTAACACGGTCTAAAGTTCCTATGGACGACCTTCAACATCGATCTAATTTACAAATAGAAGCGATTACATTATAATAGGCCAATAATTGAAATTAATCTGACACCTCTTTATTTTTTTTACAGTTATACATATTATTGATTGTTTAGAAATGGTATGTCACTTTAGAAGAATACTATAGAATTGGGTTTTGAGAAACAGGAATAAAACAAAAAATAATAAGATCAACAGGAAAGTATAGTATTATATTTACTTAAACCTTGCAGATAAATTAAGAAAGATTAAATTTTGTGACTTGTACCAAATCAGTAAGTTAAAGCCTCGTGACTTAGACGAACCCCTTGTGTAATTTCAGGGAATGAGCTTCTAAGCAGGGTCTTTCTTGTCTGACTCGAGAGCCCTTTAGGTGTCTTAATTAGTACTCACCTGAAAGTTTCCACTTTAATATGGCTTTGTACCTTGCTTACATTGCATTTTATGTTTATTCTATGGGATCACCATTAAGGGTCGGACTCCATAATGATGCAAGTTTGCCTTCATTACCGCCTTACTGTCCCTTTTTTGTTACGTAAGGATGTACGAAATCAATGTTTATTAAACAGATTAATATATAATAAATGAACTTAAAGTTAATTAAATCAATTTTTATGTGTTATAAAAAATGTAGAAAGTTCTGGTATGATCCAATGTTCCATTAAACGAGATACTAAAATGAATAAATACGTGACAGAAATAAAAAAGAAATCAAAACAACGATTGATGTTATAAAGGAATAATACATTTTTATTTTCCGTAGATACACGTCTTGGAACGCTCCTAATGGAAGGAAAAAATAAATAGCCGTTTGAAAAGAAATTAAGTTGTCTCCATTTAACATTGTCACGTAGACTTGAATAGGAAAATATTTGGAGCCATTCAGTTTTGTAATTTAAGTAGAACTGGGACAAGTCGTTATCATTGAATGTTTATGTTTATAGCACTTTGTAACTCGGTCTTGTACGGCTAACGGCATAAATATAAAACATACAAAATATATCCATAAATAGAAACATAAAAACGATCTGTCAGAACCTTTGAAAGGATCGTCTGTCTGATAAATTTAAAAAGTGATTAACTGAACATAAAAAAACTTATTATTACATATAAATCCAATCCAATTAACGAAAAGGAAACCAGCAAGAGAAACTTACAAACTTGATAGAACAATCTGCCAACTTCAAGAAAAAAAGTACATATTTCATAATAATTTTAGCGTCTAACATAATTTTAATAGAAAACCGAATTAAAAACTTCATCCCGATCCGACAACAAAGCGTCCAAGTCTGGAATCTTCAAGAAATTTATATCTGAGATAATTCAATTCACTAATTGTTTGATCTCGTGGGAAAGCATTAATCAATTTCTTGTACAATTCGACCGTTAACTTTAGATCCATTTGCAAATTTAATTTTCGGCCACGCGACGGCTCGGGCGCCTTTAGCCGTCACCTACCTTTGCATAATCAGATTCCATTTAAATTATGACTTTGAATGATTTATTCTTAAAAGTTTGCGATGAAAATAAGTTTTCCTTCGCTTATTGATAATATCGTTTTTATTTGACAGTTCATTATTATTGATGTTTTTACCTTTATAACGTGTAATATTTAGATTAGCTCAACTGAAATACTTATAATATTTAAAAATACCTAATATTTTATAGACGATCAATAGTATTTATTTTTACTGATTAATGTTGATTCCCAAAAGAGGGTTGATGTCAGGCAGGCGGCTGGTCGTAAAAACAAATAGCCAAAAACTATTCACAACATATAAGGCAGACCCTGGATATAGCTGGGAAAATTGCCAGGTAGAAAAAGAAGAAGAAGATCAATAATATTTCTACATAAGAAATTTCAGAATTGCATAAAACTTTTAATTGTTAATAAACTTCTTGAAAAAATTTTGGATTTTTATGAAAAGGAATTTTCTCATTATATTACAATTTTGTATCTCTATTTCATTTCGTTTGCCATACATATCGTTAACAGGCGATTGTGAACCAAAAGAGATCATGTAGGGATGTCGCCTTGGTCGATGTTATACTAAGACTTGTCACTGTATTTTTATCTTACATTTTGATTATTTAACACCCCTAAAAGTTATACTTTTCTGAATTAAATACTGCATCTTTATAGAACAATCAAAAAGATTTTAATTAAAATTTTATTTAATATTTTTATTTATTGACTTAGATTTAAAGAAAAACTGATCGCTCACTAAACTTTGTCGATACACTTATATCCTGCTCTAAGTGTCATGTCAGTTAAATTAAATTTTCAAATGAATACGGCAAAGTTATAGATTTTCAGGATAAGAAATGATGAATGGCCTTTCCGATCCGCGTAATTATAATTGTAATAAATTCGTACAAGTGCAGCAAAAATAAACTATTTAAATGTAATTTTAGAATGTAAAACATAGAGTGAATTTAATTTACATTACATGTTAATGAAGCTTATTGTATAATTCTCAATCTCAGGTTTCGTCAATAGTTTCCTTCATTCTGTGACATTTAATATCTCTGAAGACGTCATCATGCCTTCAAAGCAACATCTCACGTCACAGAGTCAATTATTCTCGCGCATGCAGCCTCCTTTGTTATTCAAATTAGACACTCCTTGCACTCATATAGATCTATACACCATTATATTATATGAAACATGTCTAATTTTATCACTACGACGTAGGAAAATTACATCATAAATAAGGTATAGTATCTTACAATGTCGTGAATGTTTTTTAATATACATTTATTGAGAGTTGATTTTATTATTTGTTGTTATTAAATGAAGGATATACATTTACTGCAATTATAAATGAATCTTCGTTTGCATTCAGAATCGTATAGAAATGATACAGAATTCTATACGACAATAAAGCTTTAGTTTCATTGATGAAATGTTTAATCATATTTCAGTAAGACTTTGCCCTAACGAGGTCCTGTAGACACACTGTGCAACAATTAACTCAAGTAACGTCACGACGTGTTCGATAACAGATGGCAGTTTCATCAGCAATTTAACGCTGCAACATACGTTTTCTGAGAAGGAGAGTCCAAGTTATCTACTTTTAGTTTGAAATAAAAATTTTGTAACTAAATTAAACAAAAGATATACAATATTTATGATTATATTGAATATTAATATAATTTGTCAACTTTAATGACATTTATGTTAAAGGTAACTAGAAGTAATCGCTGGGTATTAAGTATATATTCTTTCTTTTATCAAAGGCACCAAACGAGCAGACTTCTTACTTGATAGAAGCTACTCACCGTCACCGATAGACATCTGCATCATATGGGATGTTGTAGATGCGTTGTTTATAGGAGAAGGAGAGGAAAGTCTAGGAAAAAGGCAACTGGCTCTCTCACTCATTGGAGGAAAAGCAAATTAAAGGCTACTTTACGCCGATCTACTTTGAGAGGGTGATACTTCCCTGGTCGAGCGAGCCCGTATTCTAGCTGTGGTAACTTGACCACAGCTAGGCTCTTCTATTTTTTGCCATGATGCTGAACTATAAAACAATATTTTACCGTACAAAAATCAGTATAGAAGTTTAATAATTGGGTATTAGCAGAAACTCGCTAAGAAGCGCCTTTTTATATATGGCTAGGATAATCATTTCTTTTTTGGATCAAATTATAATAATTAGATAAGCAGCAAAAGTTTTCACTAAATTGTTTTTTATTTTATATTAAATGTAACATATATATTTTAATTACATTAAAAGATTTCTAACCCTTTAGACTATATCAGAAACATTCAATAATACCACATAATTCGTCACAAGTCCTCTGAAGTTTATATAAAATTGAATTCAGAAAACCAATAACATTCCGAATTCGCGTAAATTTGATTATAAGGATCACGTACGATAAGTTTTCTATTGGGAGTTGATTTTAAACGTCTCTTATATTTTATTCAACACAAATGTTTTGTTTTATTTGATGTAGTATCAAAGGTTTGTAGTTAAAGTGAGACTGTAAAAAGTATTATTATATGACAGAGTAAATCATACCTTATAGTCATTGTATTATCATTTGTGTTGTACTTGTACGTTAAATATGTTAATATATGATGCCGACTCATGGATATTTATCCACAGAAGACACGTCGCTGTGAAAGGATACGTCGTGCACATTGCATATTCAATTATAAAAACAAAGAAAATGTTTGAAGAAGCTTCAAGTTTTTTACCAACTTAATATAAAGGATATATGTCAATGCCATCTGCCATTGTCAGCAATTCAAACATTTATATTAACGAAATAATGTTTCCTTCGTTTGAAACTTCCTTATGAATACAACAAATAATAATTAAATAGATGTTGATAATATCAAATTCTTATTAAATCAGTTTTAGATATAAATATTCTACAAATGTTATAGGTCCCTGGTGTGAGAGCTGCATCAGCTTTAACCGAAATTCTATCCTTCAGACGGCCTGATGAAGGACGAGGGGTTGTCTCGTATAATTTGATACCGTAAACCTTGATGGCGAACAATTTATGTTGGAAAATAGGAAAATGTTTTTATACCTTAATTATTTACCTTTAAAAATTATTATCAAAAATATTATACGAGACACGCCTATTATAAAAAACAAGTCCTTGGTCTTTGTTCCATTAACTTTATATCAATTAGGCGTGCTTCTTTTATTCTCTGTTCGAAATATCTTTGAAAAAATATACCTATGTAATTAAATTACCACAATAATACTTCTAAGAATCTTCGACATCTGTTTGAGCGTCATTATAAATATTATACACCTAACAACACATATTCCAAATTCCGTAAAATATTCTGAATAGTTTGAGTAAATATACTTTAAAATATTCTTTAAGTTAAAGTCACTGTTCTACTGAACTAAAATCGACTTTCAGCCATTAAATTAATAACATTGGCCTCTATAAGTATTTTGTTCTGAAGCAATAAAGTTTGCAATAAAAGCGGAGTTAATTCCGCTATATAAAGAATGCAGTTAAGACGGAATTTTAATACCACATAAGTTTTATATCCGCTCTAAAATGGCATCTCGTATAATAGAGGGGCGTCTTTGAAGTTGGTGTCGCGGTCCGGTTTACTTACGGTCTTAAAGAGACAACTGTTCACTTAACCGAGTTACTCGGACTTTACCAGGAAATAATAAAAATGGATGTGATATCCCGATCAAACGAATGATTAATATTACGTCATCCGTTAACCGAAGTTTGATTCAAGACCCCTAGTTATTTATAAGCAATGATTTTCTTTCAAATTCTTACTTAATATCATCAGTTACTTAAATATTTCATTATAAAATTGACAAATAACTGAAATAATTTTCACCGTTATTTGGAATATTGATGAAATTTATTCGTTTATTTATTTTTTTATACAATATTAAAATTTACGTAAATATTAACTCTTCCGGCCATGAATATTCTCTTAAGATTCATAGCCTGGTCGTTCCTCAAACTTTCTCTTCAAAACAAATACGCGATTTGAATAAATCATAGCTCGAAAATTCGATTAAATATAAGAAATTATATTTATTTTCTTATTTTTGTTAGGTAAAATAAAAAAGATATATAACATTGGAGGTTTATAATTCTACTAGTATTGTGAAATAATGGGTAATATTTTAATAATAAACGTCAATTATCAAGTTTATCACATCCAATGTTCATACATTAACGTCACTTTTAAAGTTAGGCACACGATAGTGAAGTGAGCAAGTCTTGATACAACACTAACTACTTTACGATCAGTTATTCTATATAGAAACACAGAAACATATAACGAGTCTGGAACTATTTATTTAAAATCTTATAAACTGCATAAAACTATCTTTAAAAGTGATAATTACACAATTATTAACATATTATTTCCGCTTCTTTTACAACACCTTGGTACGTATTAGAAACGTATTTTAAAATACTTACACTTTTGTAATTTAACATTGAATTAAACCGGGACAGGAGATTTATTTATTGTTCGGGTATCGACCTTCATCCAAAGTACTACTTGGCGCTTATAATCATATATGGTAACAAATAAATCATTATAAAGATACTGTATACATTTAAAATTATAAAAACTCAAGTTCAAAATTCTCAAAATAACATCTACAGTAATGGTGCAAGATGTCTTTTGGTACAGTGTAGACTCACCCAATAATACCACATCAAACGGTACCTTGTCTAAGTAAGTTTGTGAACTTTCTAGTTGGGACGTGGTAAAGACGTCATTTGCATTTAAATAATAGTGACTAGTCATTGTTTAAACGCCCACTGGACAAACAGTGTCTTTAAATTGTTAATTCAAGTTCACTAAAGGACACAGCTTAGACAATACCAAATAAAAAGCATAATTAGCTATCAAACAAAATAGATTATAAGTTTGATGATGGTATAATAATCTTATACAGTAATTGTTACTTTTAATATTCAAAAAACATATTATTACTATTAGTCTAAAACTCATCTACTGTTATACACAAAGAAAGATTTCAATATAAGTAAGTCTTGGACTATCATTGTACAATGTATTCTACAACTTTTATAAGTTATCAGTCCACTGTGTAAGGCGTGATTCACACTAAGACTTTATACCCTATCATCTTGGTTTACGCTCGTTACATAACTCGTTATCTCAGTCACCTTTGACCTTATAGGTGTCACCTGAATTGCAATTCAATCCCGTCTTGCACTTCTGAGCTCAGATCTTTTAATTAATCATTAAGTGAACTAGAGATTTTTTGAAACCAATTGTGAATGACTGCTATTCAAATTAAGCACGGTCCATCACTTAAAGCTTATTAAAGAAATATTTGAACATACTTTATAATTTGATGTATAATAATAAATTGATAAAAAGAACAATTACAATAAACCAATTACTATTTTCTTGAAGTGTATATAAATACCTATTTATTCAAAGATGAAATAATTATTACACAAATGTATTATTTTATTAAAATAAGGTCAATTAACAAGCTATTTGAAGCAGATTTTTGCATTCAATCTGTTGTTTTGATTACATTCTATTTTGTAAAGATTTATAATAATAAGAAAATATAAAGAATAAGAAACATCTAAGAAAATTCTAGTCTTCATGATCTGTAAGAAACCCTTTATATATAATTGTATTCGAAAAGTTTCTGTATTAATAATAATACATTGGACATTTAGACAAACATAATATGTCAAATACAAGTGTTGTTACATATTACAGAGCCTCCAAACATTGGCCACAGCTTTAGACATGGCCAGTTTTAGGTTTATAATTGACGAATTTCTAATATATATTGTGTAATAATAATCAATTAGTTTAAACTAATATTATGACTGGTGAATCTTCAACAGATTGCAGAGCAATGTATAACTTAAACTATCCTTTCTTGATATTAAAAAATAAATTAGCTTTTCTTAATAAATTAGATAAAACATATCCACTTATATGACTAATCATTATTATTATTATAAAAAATATTAAAATCGTTTCACCCAGTCGAAAATTACTAGGTAACAAACATAAAAAATAATGCGGGCTAATTAAACTCCTTTATTTATGTTGGCTGATAATAACATAAGATTCCTAGTAATTCTTATGAAGGAATCTGAAAAGTAAGTCTGCTAAAAATAATATACAAAATACAACACTTCGGTTTACACAATATTTTTCGAATCTAATAAATAAATTATATTCTAAAAACAGTCTACCCCTTCTTTGATACTTAAATTTTTATTTTTTCTATCTTTGACATATTCTTTTTGTGTATAGTTTTTTTTTTGAGAGCTAAACTAATCTATCATCCATATTATTCAGAGGGATTTAACTGAAACTGATGGACATTATTAATAATGGATTTATGAAATCAAATTATCATAAAATTAATTTAATAGGACCTAGACACAAAATAATATCCACTCATTATTTTTTAATTGAGAAGTGTTTATATGTTAAAAAATATTTTGCACTTACATTTAAAAAAATGGTATACCTATCCCTGTAGAATATTTTTTTCGGATTTCGTCAGCAAACCGTGTGTGTTTTGTTTTTTTTTTATTTTTTTACATTCCTTAACATCTTCCTAATCGCTTTATTATACGTGTATTATCTACTTTCGTCACGCTGCCTTCAATTCTCCTAAACTTCCAGTCATCTAAAAGTTATTGATAATATGAGGATGGAATTTAAAAGTCAGTAAAGCATTAGTCGTCTCCGTCAATTTTTTCAGTGGGTTGTTAATACTTCCGTTCTCATCGATCAAGGCAGCGGCGGATCGTAAAACAGCTTACTTAATTTTAAGTTAATTCGAAAGAAGATTATTTTATTCGGACAGAATAAAGGTGAGAAAAATTATTCCATAAAAAACATCTCCTGAATATTGGACATATTAATTATTTTAGAGTTTATATTTCATCACAACTTTCCAAATTATGTGTAAATGAGCAAATAATTACCATATTTCTGGATCAATCTAAATTGAAAACACAAAAGTGAGCTCATATTTTATAATTGATATAATATATTATTAAGTTTTTTAAAACTATAAGAAATGATGGTTGGAATGACAAGCTAGAAGCATTGGCAAATTGTTTTTGGTGCTAAGTATATATTAATAAGACAGCTGGTATTTTTCAACAAGAGAGTTAAATACGAATATTTGGATTCCAATACACAAGTTCTTTAAAATATTAGACTAAAGATAGAAAGGATCAGTTAATTTATTTATAGCAATGTGTAGATAGTAAAAAAGAACAAAGAGAAGACATCTTTGGAATAACAGGCTTTATAGAAGTTCAGTACAGACACGAAGCCAACCAACAACTAAAATAAAGAAGATATAACATAGAAGACTACAAAATGATTAGATATTCATACAGCTAATAGACTGTTCCCAGTTTTGGAAAGTTAGGATGAGTCTACACGAGCCTCCTGTACACTGACATAACATTTGAAAGCTAAGAATAGTTCCATGCAGAATACAAACCAATATAAATTATACAAAGTACAATGTTTTCTATTGTAATTTGATATTACGCTAGAGCTCGAAAAGGATCAATTTTTCTTTCTAAATCATGAACAATACACGGGCACTCTGTGAATAAAATTAAACCACAAATTATGTAATTTAAAGTAGTAAATAGATATTGTTCTTTTAATTTCACAAGTGTATACTTTTTCTTGTTGCTAGAAGAGAACCATTTTCCATTGAAACATATTTTCTTCAATGTCTATTTGATGATATCATTTATGATACTCACATTAGTCTATATTCCTTTTCATATCCAGTTACAACATTATCGACGGCCAACTTCATTTCATCACGAGATAGTCTTACGGGGCTGATTGAATCTATCAAAAGTAACTCGATTTACCGAAGTTCAGTTTGAAAATACGTCTTATAAATTTATTATATGTATCATATTCATAACCAAAATATCACTAATATTATCATTAATATATCTATTAGTTAGAACGAGCAAAGAATTCTTAACTTCAAAGTTCTATCGAATTTTATTGTACCAATAACTTTATAACTAGACATAGTTTAAATAGTGATAGAATGAATGCCGCCGTCAAGCGGTGGAATGTGCTGCAAAAGTTTGTAGCTTATCAATGGAGTTTACAACGTGAGAGAACACACGAGGAATTTATAATGCACTCGTTTCGTATATCGTTTTATATTATGCTACCTTTAAAGCCTGAGAATTGAAAACAACACTTTGACCGATAGATAATGATACCCATCTTTCAGTTAAAAACATAAAAGAATTGAAAGAAACAACATTTTGTTTTAAAACTCTGAACATGATTATTGTACTTTATTTCATTCTAATATCAATACGTTTAAGTTTCGAGATACATTTTGTTTACTGTATAATTATATTTCATTAACAAAAATAATTGTTTTTTTCTTTAAAATGATTTAGCGTAAATTAAAAATGTTTATCTTATTTATAACAGGAGATGCCGTTACATCAACAAATTTCCAAGAATATTTGTATGGGCGATGAAAAATCCTTATCATATAAAAGATTTATGATATTGCCCCCAAATTTTTGTTCTTGAAACTAATGATCACATTAATATTATTTTTGGTTCATTTACAAAATTAAATGGTTAGCAAAACAAATCTTTTAGCGCATGATAGCAGAATTTAAAAGACATTTATTTAAGAATTTTTTATATTAGAAAAAGTTATTTGAATGTCTACCTTTAATGCTGTTTCTATTTATATATCTATATGTATATAAAACTTAAATAAGTTTTAACAAACTTACATTTCTATTTTACTTTAATTAAACTATATATACAAAACCATCTGGTTTTGCTTGAGCGTCAATAAATCCATTTACGTATAGATTCAATCAATTTTGCAAACACATTATGTAACCGGAATCTTGATCAAACGCTGCTAGCCATAGATGTAACGGAATATAATGGAGATATGTTACAAAATTAATGAGAGCTTGTTGTCCTTAATATACTTATACTAACAATTTCATTGCCATACGTTTATGAACGGATATTTTTACATTATCGTTATTCATTTATTTATTTCACTCCTGCTTAGATCATCGTGTGATTATTATCTTAGGTTTCTTAAAATGATTTTTAAAAAACATGTGAAATCGTAGCTTCATTCAAATGCGGTGAAGTGTAGACTTCACTTTAAAATGTGGAATGAAATATAACTTGAATCATCGTTTTCATGGAAGCATATTTAAATGATAAAGCACTTATAAAAATAAAAAATTTAAATCACGCATCTGAACACGAGGACATCAAACAGATTCTATTTCAATCGCGGTATTTATTCAACCAAAACCCAATCGCATGTCTCGTGTTTACAGTCTGCACTTAAATGCTTTCGGAATTTTCACTTTTATTGTAAAAATTCGGCAGCAATTTAAAATACCTCACCAAACTTAATATTGTAAATGAGACGAGAAAAGTTATAAGTTCCAATATAATGAATAATATTAAAAGCGAAAATTTGTATTTCGTGTAACTTTATGGGAAATTTTCATTTGTGTATACTAAACTTAAATTAACTGCGCCCAAAACAGTTGATAAATTTTCGATGTCATTAATCATTTAAGAACTTAGTCATTTGGTATATATCTTAGTAAAACGAAATTTTCCTAATAATATCACAGAACAAGTAATTTTTCCAGAGCATTTCCCTCCCCATAAAAGGAGTTTGAATGAAAAATGTCTTCGCATATTTTGATAAAAATTGTTAATTGGCTATATTCTGGATATCTCATGTACAGTGTTGAGGCAAATTTTGTTAGAACAT
>DVQO01000447.1:0-16879 GCA_018231785.1 Danaus gilippus | reverse complement strand
AAAATTTGGTACTGTATTAGATTGGTATAATTTGTTGTGATAAGAACAAAAAACTTGAACAAAAACACTACCCAGAATCTAATTATTATTTAAAATATGAGAACATTTCTAGCCAAAAGTTCAATACTCATTTGTCAGAAAAACACAACTCAATGTTTTTCCCGCTTAATAAGTGTTGAGTTCTTATAAAATCTTCGCTGAAATGTAATGCGAATTCTTGGCAAGCCATTTGTTTTAAGATATATAAAATATGGCCATTGGATACAAAACAATTCTTGATGAATTTTGTTGAGAGTAAACAATGCTGCACTTAAACAATGATACGTGTTTTTAACTACGAGTATATTAAGAAGCATTAAAAGATTTCAGACGTTAAAGAGACATTATTGTAATTTCCTGTATATGATTTGAAATAAAATAAATAATTATTTCAGCTATTTCCGAATATCAAATAAATTATTATGACATTATGAGAAACTGAGTCGAAGTTTAGGACACTGCGACATATTTGAATCTTTGCCACTAGCTATTCTGGTCTTCGGTGTGCGTAAACAACCCGCGCTTAGACGATATAATATCTTTATTTTAATCATATTTTATAAAACATACAATATCTATATTGATTATTTAAAAAAAAATGTAGTGATAATAAATATATATATATATGTATGATACTTTTGTATGAGATACTGTGGTAACATTATAAAATGTCAGAACAAGTTGGCGGAATTTAAAACATCAGTTTTAGGTATGGAACGGGAAGTTTCATTTGAACAGATTTTTCCTACAATATATTATAGACACATCGGCTCATGAAAGTGTTATCAGGGACCACTGCATTTTCAATTTCCATTTGCTTTGACGATAACACAGATGTGACCTCGTGGCATAAAGCGCATACTTTATAAATAGAATAAAAATGTAACGATTTTATACCCGTGTGAATTTAACAAAATGATAAATATAACATTCCAGTTAAATGATTCATACAAAAACATTTTTTTTCGATTAGCTTCGAATATTTCACGCATCATTTAGAAAACTGACTGACAGACGGAGAGTTATTAGTGTCAATATTTCTTTAATTTTCACAGAAATAATTTCGAAGATAATGTCAACGCTTTGGATCTCGATGGTTTGCAGTTTACGCGCCAAGTCGCACGCGAACGTATCACGCTCTCATATATAACATATTAAATTAAATTGCAAAACATAATGATATAATTTGATATATCGAAACTTATTAAGACATATAATTTCTTATACCTTTTCGGTGTTCTCCTATAAGTTTGTGTTATTGTGACAGTGAATTAAGTGAAATAATTGATTAAAAGTAAAGTAGCAAGTAAATAACGTGAGTTCCCAAATATATTGAGTGTCAATACTTTAAAATACATTTTTAATAATGCAAATATAGAATAGAGTAAAATTTTATACATCTGGTTCTAAGCAAACCAAATGGATAAAGCAATAATTAATATTCAAAATTTTAATTGTATATAAAATTATATATGACCGAATTCACACTGGCTAGATGAATATAAAAAAATAACCGTTAATCTATAAAGGAGAAAAAGAAAATTACAAACGGTAAAACAGTTCCATATAACAAAGGAACATCATTAGTTTTAATGCTAGTCCAAAAAGTTTCACTTTAGAGTGAGTTTAAAACAAACAGTTTGCATTTTTAATGACGTAACTTTTAAAGCTGTTGCTAAACGATAAGTTTATAATAGATTAAAATAAACTGAGGATTATCGTGAGAATATAAAGACAGTTTCATGAATAGAATTTCGCATTAATACTTCTTGGATATGTAATCGATATAGACTTAAAGAATAAACAGTTTAATATGAAAATGATAAAAATACTATCAATGTTTGAAATAATCCGGAATCAATATTAAAATTATCAGACCCTTTTTTCAAAACACTGTTTGATCTTAACTATCAACTTATTTCTTTAATAGTTCATTTATTTTTAAAACGATATGTAAGCGTATATAAAGAGAATTTCATGTATTTTGAGTAACTTTTCGAAATAAGGTTTTTAAACAACAAAATAGACAACTTGTCAAATTAAAATAAAATCAATTGCAGTAATGAATTTCACTTCTTCTAAAAATGTAGCTATAATTAAAAAAAATTGTAAAAATTTAAAATATAGAAGCCTTTGAATTAAAAGCTTTTACATAAAGCTTTGGAAGATTTGTGTACAATATTTAAATTATAAATTTAAACGCCACGTTTATATTCAATGGCTTTCCACTAGTACGTATTTTAAAATAAAATAATATTGCAACAAAATAAAATACTTTCAGTTATAAGCGCTTTGAAATAGTTAGTTGAAATTTTATTGGACCAAAACGCGAATTCTAGGTCATATGAAAAAGACTAAAATATTTTACATTTGAAATTTTACTAAATATTATAACACTAGCAACACTTATACAACAGAACTGTTATAATAAATTATATCGCTACTTTGCTTTTAATGATAAATCATATACCAAAAATGTGAAAGTGTCGACATCTACCTTTCTTTTCAATAATCAATTGAAACTCGGTTTCAAACTTCGTACCCAATGTTACCAATCGCTGAACTCGAAGATGGCGCCACCGCGCTCCTCGGTTCAAACGTGAGTCGCCACCGCCGCACCCGCGACCGCGTAGTTTCAGCCGAAGTCCGCGCCGTAAGACGTAGGCGGGGCTGGACTGTAGTCGGCTCTGAAACTAGGTGAGTTATTTTCCAATAGATGGCACTGTTTTCAAATTATTTGTTTATTCATATTATACAAATTAAATTTAAATAGAAATGATATTATATTCAGTTATTTAGATAATATGATTATGATGTTGTAGAGCTTAAAATAATCAAAGGTAAAAAAAAAGAAATTGTAAGCTGGGAATACGAAAAAAATGTTTATTCATACTTTCTAAAGGATGCAATTTGCAGTATGTATGAGGTTAGTGAGTATTCGGTAACTGAATGGCTCAAACTGTCTGCTCTAAAGCCTGAATACAGTCAATTTAGATTTGAATTCTCAAATGGCGATTTTCAAATACTACATTTGACAATAACAGTGAAAGGGGTATTTTTGCCAGGTTCATACCCTCGATTTTTCAGTATACGTGTTTTTATATACAGTCCAATAAGCGGACATTTTACACAAAAGTTTTAAACAGTTAAATTTAAAATTATATAATAGAACAAAACCTAAGAGTTACTCTGAAAGAGCCTTTTAAATAATAAAACACTTTCTGATATTTTTATTGAAAAGTAATAAAAGAATAAACGGCTCGAGGGAAATTTTGTATAACAAAACAATCTGAGATAATGTAAAGTACAACCAAGTTTAGAAACTTTACTATAAATATTTATTCTGAATAAACAAATATTATCTTCTGTCTACCTAAAACATTTTATGAATTCGACTGGCTATACCTCACGTAACCTTCAAATATATAAGGTAACGTATTTATTTTACCGAGAGATGTTCACTTCAATATTACTTAAGTAAACCACCCTTGCAAACATATTTTCTACCCAAAAAAATTATTTTCGACATCTGCCAACGCGACTTCGTGTATGTGTTTTTACTGTATATATTTATATTCTGAAGCAAAAATATTACTCCAATAATATGATAATGAAAATAAAAATACGACTCAAAAAAAGCAAACAAACCGTTCTTTAATTATAGTGCTAATTTTATAATATTGGAGATATAATGGTGTTAATTTAACATATAAGATGGAAAATCTCGTGCCAAAGGTTTAATCTCCTCGTGGGGAATTCAACGTTTATACAGATTTTCCTCATTTTATTCAACCATGCACATTACATAATCACTTATATGAGCACAAACTTTGAACTACAAGGTTAACTAGCTCGTATGCGCGCTCTTGAACAATCTTGGTAACTTTTGTGCTTGGTATGAAACAGGAAAATTAATAGTATAATATTATTAATGTTAATGTGTTATTATAATATTTTCTGACTTTTATTTCATATTAAATATTGTAAAATTATATTTATTTTATATGCTTTATAAAATAAAAGTTTCTTTAATAAATATTATGATCTTTTTATATATAAACATAATTATAAATGTAGAAAGTATTTTATCCTTATTATGTAGTATATATAAAATTTTTAGCAGTTTATTCTAAAATAACTCTTCTTAATAAACTGTACTATTATTAACAGTTATATTTAAATATACCTCAATATTATGAAAATTTAAATTATTTGGTTTGTTAAAAATATACATGCAAGTTGCAGTTCAAGTATGAACCTAATTATTTCTTTAAATCTTACTTGCATCCAACATGTGTGCGGTGAAATATTAAAGTTATAAAATTCCAGCATAAAATTTTTCTTTGCCGTCGAGACTTTTACAACACTTCCTACATGTATACATAGGTACATTGCTTCAAACAATCTTTGAAATTAATTTGTTGTGTGGAACTTGTATTTCTCCGCTCACTTTCATTTAATACTCGCCTTAGGCACGGTTATATTTGGGCAAATTAGTACAATTGTGGTATGTTTGGAATTAAAATTAAATGTTTCATTTATAAAGATATTTACATAATTATAATCAGCAATGTGAAGATTTCTTTTATTTATGAATATAACACGATGTTATGGTCATCAAGGTCTACAAGAGTCGACTGCATCCCAAAATAATGTTATAAGTAAATTCTCCTCCAAAGTTCAACGCTATGATGACTTATCACTTGACTGGACTTATAAATTCAACTTAGAACTAAACCCCCAGATTATCGTGCAGTCTCAACCTTCATAGTACGCCATTAGGTTACGAAGGATCTCTTTCATCAACACAATATACTTGATGATGTACTCTTGACCTTTATAGAAATGCAAACAGCTCTAAATTAGGGCTATTTGATACAAAATTTATTCCACGGAAGTATATTCGGATGAGATCTGTTCTCATTCATCATTATTATTATTGTAACGGAATATTATAAACGTAATTTATATTCAAAACGATCTTAATTAAAAAATAAGCTGATGGACTCCAATGAGGAACGCTACTATTTCTTGTATTTAATATGTGTTTAGGTATATAAGTATTTTCTGTAATTTAGTAAAAATTGTTGTTTAAGTCTCAGTAAAGAAAATTTAAAATAGTTTCCTTAATTTTAGTTGTCCACTTCACAATATCAACTCAGAGCCAATCGTCACAGTGCAATCTCTAAAATACTGATATAAAATTTATTGGCAAAACATAACATCTAATGTAATATTTACTGTGTTTTGAACTCTTGGATAATGTTAATGGCAATCATTGACAATTTCGGACATAGGTATTTATATAAACAAAAAATCGATGACTGTTTATCGTTACAAATATTATTTTCAGTATTACAATTCACTCAGAAAAACCAAGAGTACCTATACGATACGAAAGTTGAAATTTAGTCTAGGACTAAATACATGAGTTTCGTATCTAGATAATGGCGAAGTTCACTTTGAACCTACCATATATATATGTATGTTAAATTATTTTGAAATGAAATAGCAGTACATAGAAACGTACACTTATTCTCTGGTATGTACTGTCGTTATCATGATGTTGGGAGGATTTTGGCGCTTGAACCGAGCGAATACCGCTTCAGTGAATCGTGTAGTTATTTGGAGCACTTTGTTTCGATAGGCATAACTGGGAAGAATGCGTAATGCGTCAACCAGGCGAAAATTTCAGGTGACACTTCCCGGGGCTTTGGCATCGTGCCCTCACGGATATAGACGCAACGTCGTCTCGCTTGTTCGTCTAAATCAACAGTCAATGACAATTTATTGATAAATATTTGTATCTCCATGTCTCATATCTTATCATACCTTAATAATAGAAATTAATTTCAAATCATATTTTTAATTTAATTTCTCAACTTTAAATCCCCTTCAAATCCATTTATTTTTGATTCAATATTTTTTCAATAAATACTACATATTTTAATGATCTGAACCTGGTTATGGTTCAGTTGTTATAATTAATTAAACATATTTCGATATCTTACAAAGTTTCTCTGTTATTTATATATCTTGGCTCCATTTATATCTACAGTCACATTTAAGATTTATTGCCTCAGTTTCAAAATGCAATGATAACAAACCGTACTGATAAAGATGGATTGGGTCAATGATTGATTGATTTACAAAACGTCTGTCTATTATTAGGACGAATGTTATTTCAAAAACCATAATAGATTTTAAGCTAAGACCCAGTAACATCCTTAGACACTCCCAAGGTTATACTAAAAGACAATTCAACATCCTATAAAAGTTGAGAGAAATACGACGTTCGTCTATGCTCATGGGGACACCTTCATTTCTTATGCCTTCCGATTATATCTTGTTTCAATTAAATTAATATGGAACCAATGTAACACCACACCATATGAAATTTAAAATGTATATGTTCTGGTTTTGCGTTGCGCTTAGATTTCAGTTCGCAAAGTTGTACCTCTTCAAGTTTGTACCTAATCTCTTAGTCTAAGTTTATTAGGATAGTTTTTATAGAATAGCAGGCTTCATCGTTGACAGCAAAGATTCTGACATAGTGCAGTCCTTTTTTTCTTTTCTAAAAATCATATTTATTGTAACGTCAGGACCTTTGACGTCTTTCCAGCATCGCTTTCCTAACCGAAAGGTTTTATAATCTCTTTCCTTTTTACTACGATGTTGAACTGAAAAAAAAACTAGTAATTTGACGATCTAGTAGCTAGCACAATATCTCCATAGAATATTTTACTGATCCTTACTCTCGCAGTCCGGCTACTGGGACTTACAAATTTAGTCAGCAAGATATCTGCATATGGCAGCAGCCGTTCCTGGAATATATGATATGATTTTTGTAAATATAAAATTTATAATACACATTATAAGTACAATCTTTATTAAATGCTACAAACAAGAAGCATACAAAGCAATTACTATTGCATCTTATGGAGACTGGATCATCAATATCTTTTATGAAATGTATGTCTCAGATACAGCTCAGATCCCTCAAAATGTAGTGATGTGGAAATATAATTTAACAATTTTTCATTTCATCCTCATATCGTTCGGGATATGAATTTAAATATTGAGTCTATTGGGATTTGAACATATACATATGGTAATTTAAAACTATGAAGCTAGCTAGAGGCATGAATGGAAACCATTTGGACTATGTATATCCCATATATTATGTTATGTCCATGAACTAATAACACTTTCATAGCTAATGTATTTTGCAATGGATATTTAACGTAATCTTATTGTAGGACTTGCAGCTTTACCGTAATTGTAATTCATGAGTAGAGAACAATTCATGAATAAACAAAATGTTTTAGTTCTGTCTACTGAAACTTGTCTGCAAATAAAACTAACATTTATGTGATTTATAAAATATATGTGGTTTATAGCATAAACTTATTTTGTTTAATATAAATGTTGCGTGCTGTATGTAGTTGCCAGACAAATTAACAAGTTAGTGAACGTTTATAACAATAAATTAATTTTCTTCTTCTTTAAACTTGAGTATTAGTAAATGATATTTAATTAAGGAAAACTTAGATTTTCGCTATATTTGTATTTTTTCATTGCGTTTATAACATTTCTGGCATTATTTTACATTTGTGCGTGATCCTGGTTGCTGTTAAGTACCCGAAATGTCCGGTTAAGTGTAGTTTATTAATATATCCCGTATTATATTTAAAAATCACAGATTCATTTAAATAAAATTAAGCTATAAATATGAAATAATTATTTCCACTGACACTAACACTAACACTACACTAACAAGTCAAACTTATGTGAGAATTCACATATCAAATTTGTCTCATGTTAAATGTTCAGAAACAGTGATCATGAGTATGCCAAACTAATTTATTGTTTGAAAGAGAATTGTATATATAAATATAAAATCTAATGATAGACAACAATCTGGTCGTATGTATATTAGTTAATTTATTATAACTTATATGTTTCTACGTGGTTTGACTATAAACTCAAAGAAATAGAATTATATAACATTCAACTGCCATGAAATTGTGGGCAAAAAATAAGGGACATATAATATTTTTTTTTATTATTGAAAGAAGAAGAAGAATATTTATGGGTACTGTGGAAAAGTCGGTCACGTATTCACACATTACCTTAACTCCCTCTGTCATTAATTATAACTTGGTGTGGTTTTGGATAGAAAACTTTTCAGGCAGCTGCTTGCATTAATCACAAAAAGTATAATCTATTGCTGGCAATCGCTTAGATAATGTATATAATACATATATATTCAAGTCAATTTGTATAATATATATGAAGGAATCAAAAGAATTCAATTAAATTTATTTAATTAAAATTCAACAGAGCTACCTTCCGAACCGCATTCTTCTTGCCACAAAAGATTTATTTGAAATACTATCTGTAGTTTAGTTTCACTATTTTAAAAATCTACTAAGTCTAACAAGTTCCATCCCACTTCAAACAACTTGGCTTTTGCTTAACTTACTCTAAACTTACTTAGCTCCTTAAAATGTCTTCACTCTGAGATTTAATCTCAACTGGATATTTTAAAGCTGTTCGTTTAAAAGGAAACTTTGTTTAAGTGATTAAATTAACATTTTTATTCTATAAAACTGCATGTTATACGTTGAATAAAATAAAATATGCATACATAATGAAACAATCTTTCAAGTAATAAGCTCTTTTCATTAGTAACTTTCTTAGTTTTGATTATGAATATTAATGCCGGATTATATCCACGCAGAAACATGTAAAACCTTTTTATATTATAATTTCACAAAAAAAAATAGAAAATATTTTAATAAATCAATATAATAATACCCTTCAGATTCTTTGAAATACCAAAGAAACTGAAAAGTTAGTAACTTAATTTTATTGCATATATGTATGTTTTTTTTTATACGGTATCGTGAATATGTTCGGATAAACGTAATTTTATTGTATATGTTGGCAACGAAAATATTTGTGTCAAAGTTTTAAGTGATGTTTACTTTTGTAACGAAATTTACAATTTAATGCTTTCAATAATAACTTCGAGATAAACTACGATATCACTTATTTTAACAAAGAAAACTTTCTATAAAGCAATAAGAAAAAAAACACTTACAAATAAATATCAAAGAAATAAATAAAAGTAGTAAGTAGTTAGTAGTCACTCTTTTATTACTCAACATATATTTCAAATATCTTAACTTTTTAACCAAAAATAATCAACCTAATTTAAAACATTTCCTGCGGTCTTATTTCAAAATCATGACATAAATACATCGGAGAAGTATTCAGGTCATAAGGACTCAGTCAGTTTATTGATGAAAAACATGTACTTAAAATATCCGTCGTTGCAAAATCTCTAAACAATCTGTATCTCATCACAGAGCTTTTGCTTTGTAAACAGATGAAAAACCTGGAATGTTTGTAGTTCAAAATGAAGGTTTTCATAAAAAATATTGACAAAAACATTTGATTATAAATTAAATTACAATGATTTTTAGAATTTTCCAAATCCGTTTGTGACACAGTCGTTGCTAAAATTTAAAATCTAAAAGCATAACCTTTTAAGAAAAAAGTTAAAATTTAACAATTAATAATAATTGTTATTATTAGAAAAAGAAGATACAAATCACACCGAGTATTTCGTCATTGTTTTCCTAATTCTTTCTGACAAATATTTATGATAGTTATCACAGACGTAACAGCTTACAGTAGAATAGAATTTTTAGCATATTTCAGTGAGTTTTGATAGGAATTTGACCTTAACTAGATCATACTTAACATGAAAGATAATGTAATAGTTAGACATACTTATGTATATGTATTAAAAACATTACTGCACGATTTCACTTTAATAAGTCGACCATGAAAAGGAATTGATTTTATTTGTGTATAGTTGTTTTGGAAGCAGTGTAAAACATATAATATAACATAGCAAGTTTGTAGATATCGCATCTTGCTTATTCAATGATAGCTATCAAAGAATTTTGATAAAAATTTAGCCTATTATAATATTTAATAAGAAAACCAACTCCTATGAATGAAGTCTCATATTTCTTTAGAAACTCTACATTGTTCCTTAGTTATTTAAATGTTGTTGGTAATAAATTTATGTTACATAATATTATAATTACCTTAATTTGAAATAATATTCTGAGACTAACGTCAAGAATGATACTTCCTTTTTATATTAAATTTAAATAATGATTGACGTGTTTTATATGAAAGAAAAAACCTCCCATAAATTATTACATAGATTTGTCATAATGTATTACAGTAAGACCTTCCGAATACTGGGAAATGATGAAAACCCCAACAACATTGTATGAAAATTATCGCAAGAAACTCTCTTTGTAACTTAATTTGTCATACATACATATATTATTACGTCATTAAAAATGTATATTACAATCTCCTAGGCAATCTGTCCTTATTTTCATTAATTATTTTTTGAGGCTCATACATAATATACAAAGAAGACGTTTATAAATCTATCATAATATTATTTAAAGCAATTATTTATATTATTATATACTTATTCAAGAAATCCTTCATAATATCATGGCACACCCACAGAGGGACAAAAGAAACAAATCTTTTCAACTCGGCATAAACATACTTTGTACTACAAATAAACTATAAATATTAATTATTTTATATAGAAAAAACAAAATACATAATGGTCTGTTACACAACATAGTTAAGTACGATATATATATATATATATATATATAAGCCTGGTTTTAAGCAAATTTTTAAGTTACATGTTCAGTTTGTCGGTAAGATTGAAACAAATGGATTAACTAAGTTACAGTTTAATTATAATGGTTATTATGACTGGACTATTCTCTTGGGTAGAGATTTCACCTTAACTTGTTCCTCTTTGATCTTAGAATATGTCTAGAATAATGGCTTTTGCTAAACCTGAATTTCGTTTTAGTTGTATACAAAATTGCGTACTAACTCGCTTATCGATAGATTTAATTAAATCCACGTTTAGATTTAAGATATATTAAAATGGTATAATTATTTAAACTACATTAATGCTGTCCCTGTGATTTCATTAAGTTGTGATCTTAGATTCTATTTATAAAACCGTGAAGAATTGTTAGACGACGAAGGCTTTCGTAATTAAGCCAATTCATTTATTATAACTTTATAATCTACGGACGAGTACATTTAATTATGCAGTGATGCAGGTTTTCAGATACGGAATATTATTTTATGGGATTGTATTAAAATTATAGAAAATGAGTCATCAAAATTGCTAGTTAATTATAATAATTTTGCAATTTAATATTATGAAAGCGGACTCCATTTAACCTGGTTAAAAAAAGTGGTATTCTGTAAACGTTCAGCAAACAATGCAACCAACCAATAATTGAAAGCCAAATAGCCCACGATGGCTTTCATCAACAAATGTATATTTTCGAGTAGTCCAATATATAAAAGTACTCGATTTTATTTTGATAAACAAATACTGCAAGTATTGTACATCATCGATAATAATTATTCCGGTTATTTATTAAAATAACCTATTTTACAATAAGAGTATTTATCGCATTACATATGTATGTTGTTATCTATTTGTGTTTTATTAATAAACGCAACATTATATAATAAATATGGATCTAAATAACGTCTTAAAAATTTGTCACATACAATATATTTATATGTGTATATAAGTGATAACTGATTGCTTAAAATCAAAAAGCACTGAAATCCACAGAGATGATAGCATTATTTGAATCACATTATTTTCCTTATACCATATTTAACTTCCAGTTGATATTGTCTTATTTGCAGACATTGTTCCAAGGGTTTGTTCCAAGTATAAGCACACATCGCAATCTGTTTGTCGTTTCAACCGTTGACTTCAGCGTTAGAGACAAATTTGGTTTATACCAATAGCAAACACACTTATTTTCAATTTAATCTCACTTAATTTATCAATTTTATTTACTTTTTAACTGTTCCTGAATATTAGGAAAATATCAAAACTACGTTTTATCTTATTTACTACTAGAAACATCTATTTGCATTGTTTTGCAAAATACATGTGTACATGTGCTAATTTATCTTGTCTACTTAGTTAAAGGTTAATATCTCAGAGCCATTCGTCACATAGTACAAAGCCTTGTTTATTTAAATTTTCACGACATGTATAATTCTAACACCCTCCGCTCACGACTTTGAAAGGTAAAAACTCCATTAAATTTAACTTAGATATTCGAAGATTTAACAAGGTACTATCCAGGTAAAAAGTAAATAAGTGTTCAAGTCATTAAGTATGTTCCTAATGTATAATATAGTGCTAACTGACTGATTGTAATCATTCGGGAGCTTGATAACTAGGCAATTTGAGGGAATCAAATCATTATCGCAGTAGTGCATAGTTGTGGCGCGGCCGATAAGCGCAGAGCCCGGCGGCGGCGGCGGCAACGGCAGTTACAGTCGATTGGTAAGCGCGGCCAGACGCGCACAGCGGCCCGACGCCGCCCGCCGCCAGCTCTTAGTCTGTGCTCGCCACAGCCCGTGTCACTCACAGGTAAACATATACCATACCCCATACACAAAGCCCGAACCCACCTCTCCCTAGTGTACTCGAACAACTTAGTTAAATAACTATTTAAGTGGCCATTACAATTTGTTTACATAATCTGTCTCTGTGTATTTGGATAAAGATCAAAATCCCTTCGCTTTGTTTAGTGATGGAAATATTTTTATAGCGGAGAGTCGAAAGACATAAGTCCGTAATGACCCGGGAAATTGTTCGCTTTGATTTTCGATGTACCAATTACCTGCGGATACAACCTGGATTCGGATATAAGCAAAGTAAAGAATTACCGGTGGTACACATGAAAACAATTTCTTTTAATTTCGATCAATTTAATGCGTAGATTAATGAAATATTAAAATGTATCTCGTTATCTTCATAATGATTATTTAAGATTTTAGACGTGTCTACAATCAAAGAGATTGGATTAGGCTCTAACATGTTATCGAGACCGACCTTGAAATAAAACCGAAATTGAACTACTTATCAAGATTAATGGTGCTAGACTATCGTTCATGTAACCATAAAATATGCCAGTTTTTATCCTTGAAACTTTCGTTGTCAAATTTTTATTGATGAAAAATAATACGTAAGTAATTAATTATTTCTGAACGTTCTTAAAAGGAGGTCTAACATCGTTGAATGTTTGAACCCTTGAAACGCGTTTCCGTCCGAAAGTAATTCATGTAAAAGATGACTTGGAAATGTTAATTTTTTGTTTTACTCGTACAGATCGAGAAAACAAAGGTTGTATCAACTGAAAAGCCGCATTGTATTTAACGTTGCCATTGTATGCAACGGCAATACTATATTGTTTTTATTTAAAAATCTATAATTCAAACTTAAAAATAGTCCACATGTTTTAATATTGGTATAACATAAAATAGTACATTGCCACAAATACCCTGAATAATTTAAATTCGTAATTAAAGCAATAAAGTCACACTAGTATTGTTAATTACAAAAATTTAAGAGTGTCTATATTTTATGAACTTCGTAATTTAATCACTTAGTATGAATAGATATATCAGAAATTTTGAAATTTATAGTTAGTAAGAAATTTGTTTGTTGTTCCAATATAGTTTCAGTAAGGACAATTTTGCCATTGTTTTTGTTATCTTACACAGTTTACACTTGCAAATTGCTTTGTTTAGATCACAACGTTGAGTATGTTAGTGTTATATCTATTTACGGAACTTTCTAAATAATTTATGTGTCGTATGCATGTGAAAGTATTTTGAATATACTCTTGTTTGTTCTATTAAAATACTTCGATGTCCATAACATTATGTAGTACACATTAAAATGAAAAAAAAAAACATTTTTCGGATCTACTTCCAGTATTTTTTTGTTTTATATTTTACCACATATGTTGATTATTTTTCCATAACTAATATTTCAGGCAGAAGAGAGAAATGTCCATCAATCAGCCCAGTTTCTTGTTATCTACTGCAAATTTTTTTATAATTTTTCTCTCGTACCTACTGTTCTGGATGCTCACATAATGTACACGAGCACAGGATCCATACAGAACGCTAACTGTGTAGACTTGAAATGTGGTAACGAATTTGAGATTAAATATATTTCATTTATTTTATGTCGATAGCCTTTTAGGTTAATCTTGGTACTGTCTTCACGAGCGAGAGTCTGTGGTATATCAAATCGGATGTAATGGCTTGCCTTGTCCACTGCATGTTCACACACGGCTGACTTCAACGCACGTCTATTTTTATTTTCCTTAATAAGGATTAAGTACAAGGGTACTGATGGATTTCTTCGTTTCTCTTATATATGAGGAAACGGACACAATAATTTTTACATAAAATCGCTTGTTGTAAAGCAATTCTACTTTTAATCAGTCTCAAAGATAAAATCACTTTTTATGAGTTTAAATTTTGTTTTAATTCACACTCTTCAAGAATTTAATTATCCTAAGAGTAACTCCCTTCACATATGATAATTTTTTTTCTGGGTTGTCACTCAAGTGTGACTTCAGATGATTGTTGCGAGACTGGCTATGTACAGACTCGTTATTAATGAAGAGAGTATGCCTTAGTTCTTGCAAATCCGCCTCTAGGTATTCAAGATTGCGTAGGTGTTGTACCTAATAAAATACTAATTTGCTAAAGTTAGCTAGTTAAGAAAGCGGGTTAAGGATTGTCTTAAAATATTGGATAATATTAATAATAGTACCATATTATGGTAGTACCAATAGTTGACTTTGTTTAATTTTTAATTTAAGACTGTGGATTTTTGCTATTCACATCAAATGAGGGATTCTGCTCCAATAATCTTAAGTAAAAACTAAATATTATATAAAACTACCAAACCAATTTTTTAAACTTTGAAATTTTATATCTTAAAACAACACTTTTAATCATTTCAATTCATTTACAAATCAAGTTTTAGTAATAAAGCTTCTTGATCGTTAAAACATCTGCCTTCCCTAATATTGTCAAACCATATGAGTAATATATGGAAAACAAAATATAAAAGTGTTATATAAAACATGCTATACGTTTTGTGAATTGGAAATATGTCATTAAAATCACATGATAATAATTTCTGGTGCTGATAATAGAAAAAAGACACAAAATACTATGTGTATATTAAATGGAAATCTTTTTTTAATTCCTTTGTTACTTTCCATTAGCAGTCATGTTAAAAATGATATTCTGTTTTCTTTGACCGCAATTCGTTTTTCAATGTTTTATTATTTAATTAAAATGACTGTTCTTAAAATATATTCTCTGTGTTGCTATGTTATTCTTTTATTTCATTTATAATATTTTTTATGTGTATCCGTACGATGTGATTTTGTTAGCAATTAAAAGCAACGAATTACAATTAATATTATGGAAGTTGAATACACTCATATATATTGTATCGACGTAGGTTTACTTACTTATAATATAAAAGAGAATAAAACAAGAGTTCATAAAATATTAACAGTTATTTAAATAACTTCGCGTCCCACGAATGAGGCAATTCTAGAGCTGATTAAGACTTAACATAGTTAAATTGTTTGTTTTTATACTGCTTCACCCCGAACGTTATATATAATATAACTTAATTTTAGTATCGTTTAAGAGACATTTATTATTTAAAAGATAAGTGTGATTATTTTCTGTTTCATATTACTCACCTTACATTAAACCCTCTGCCAAAATAATTTACACTCAATCGTCATGTTTGTATATATAAATGAGATATTTTCTTCTCAAAACGCGATGTTTCTGTAATGTTCATTTCCTAATTTTCGGAGTTTTCGATCATCCATTTTATGAAGCAGAACGCCTATTTCGTTAGAATTACTTCATGCCAGGAAATTTACTTAACACCAAATATATTTTCAGTGAAATACTTAACTACACCTTTTTCAACGTGAACATCATTTAAAATTATTCTATGTCTGGCCTTTGTATAACTTGTACATATTATTGTTTGTTAATTAAAATAAACGAGGACGTTCTAAAGAAATAATATGTTATGCAATTAACACATTGCTCAACAAAAACTCCTTACAAAAACCTTGCCACATTATTTAGACAAGTGTCAATCCATTGAATGTTAAACAATCAAAAAATATTCCGTAATATGACAACTTCTCCTTTTAATAATGTAGTGGAGTATTAGTATCTGGCGGTTTGCCAAAATTATTAGTGCCTGATCTTACAATAACGAACATAATTTAATACTTCCCACTTACTACAACATAAACTATCTATTGTTTGCAAGAGGAGTAACATATTATATGGAAATCTTTTCAAAATATTTCAATTATAAAACTATTTAATACCTTTCAATAACTAACTCCTAAAATATACACACTTTGGATGTTATGAATTAAGAATAGATGTTTTTAAACTATGTACATATTATTGGACACATAGGGTTTATCAGTTTTGTAAACAGAAAATTAATTTTGTCTTTACTTAACGAGTCTTTGAAAATAAAAAGAAAATGTCAAATGCGAGAAATTTCTAAAAGAAACAGGACCCCGTCTATTTAATATTCTTATATCTTTTAAGTCCAGTTTATAATGGATAGGGTTTATAACTTCTCGATTATATGTGTTTATTTATACTTATAAAGACGTTTTAATCTACTGTAGTCGCTATTCTGTAATGATCTGATTAACAGATACGAAAATAATCTTCTATACAGATAAATTAAGATAAAAGCAGTGCAAACATGTCGTTAAATTGATATGTACCAGAAATACTATTCATAGTTGCTTTCAATCTATACTAATATTATAAAGCTGAAGAGTTTGTTTGTTTGTTTGTTTGT
>DVQO01000446.1:0-16905 GCA_018231785.1 Danaus gilippus | reverse complement strand
TGCCGCGACAAAGGATTGTATAAAACGATCTTGTGATTCGTACAAGCGATCGGTATTCGCCTTAGAAATCCATTCAAGATTGTCGGAATTTTTTATCAGTGACCCATACGAAGTAACCCAAGTTCTGTTTGATCTTTGAACGTCTTTTTGAGAATTTTGATTTGATTCTGAAACTTTATTATTTTACTGATAATATGATATACAAGTATTTTTTACTATTATTTCCCATAATTTTGCTTTAATTTGTATTAATACGGTTAATGTATAATTAAAAAATATTACTTAATTGTGTGGATAGGATTTGATAAGATAACGCAGTATTTTACAGTGCTGTTTTATTATACTCTAAAAAAAAAATTAAAACAGATTTATAGAAATGAATGAGTTTTTGTACCTTCTCTAATCTATCTCTATTTCCAATCTATTCTATTCATAATCCCTGTTTGTCTAATAAATTACAATATCAATCACGTAACTTAAATCCTACCCTTATTTTTGGCGATAATGCACTTCGGTTCAGTCAATTTAAAAATAACAAAGGGTTATGTAATATGAAGCGTTCCTCGAACGGTATGGTTATTGAATAAAAACAAAATGTAGATTACATCGGCACACCCCTGCTGCTGCTGCTTATAAGGTTTTTATAGCCCGTGAAATGCAGGTATAGAAATTAAACAATTTTATTGTAAGTTTTTTACGATATCTTGATAGAGGGCTAAATGTTATTTTAAAAGAATCGTTCATAACGCTCACCTGCCGTTCTTCGAGATTTAATTTTGAATGTTCAAATGTTGATATTATGAAGTTTTGTATGAAATATTATGAATAGGTATAGAAAATTAAGTAAATTGCTTCTAAAACTTTATATAACCTGTTTTCATTATTATAGTAATGAAGCATAATATGTGGGACATAGGCATAACAATAAAATACCCAACATAATGTATGCTGTATGGGCGCCCAGACAACTTCACGCGCGCTTAGCTAATGTTTGCCGAGCGATTTGCCACTACCTATAGTTACAGTTGATCGTTTTTTTTCGCTCAGTTTTATAAAATATATCCGTATTTAAAATATTTATGTCATTTGTGTAAAATTATTCTAAATTCAATTGAGATATGAGAAATAAGTGGCTTAGATAAGTATAAAAATAAACATGACCATCATCTCCAGTACCATATGGTCCTAATTATCTAAATTATATACGACATAATATGTAATTGTTTCGTTTGGTTGCTTTGACTTAACGAAACTGACCTAACGATAATTACACTTGTAGCCTATTTAATGTATAATTTAAATATAAAATAGATTAATCAAACGATACTAGCTTTCACTGCCACCAACAAAACATTTAACAATGGCGGTCCCGTCTATAAGCTCCTTTTTTAAGAGTTATATGTATCAGATGGAGTTAAATTATTTGTACAGCATTTAAAATTTGAGTTTCTATCAGTCTATCAGTCGACCAACTCTCAACTCTTCCACACGTTCCATTTATAAATGTTGCCAGTAAGTATGCCATTTTACGAAGGTAACGTAGTAGCAATATTGTTAGGTATTACGTTTTGAAATATTGACCACTAGGTTTCTTTTACTTCGCCGTAATGTGTACACAGAAAGTAGCAGAACAATGTATGCAAATAAGTAAATTGTTGTGCTACTCTTTCATTCGTTTCAATTACAAGAATCTAAAGAACTAAACTTGATATATTTTATTACAAGTATGCGACCACATTTATATTCTTTGAACTATAAAGTTAAGAAGGCTATAAAGCTATCGTCATTAACCCTGTTAATTTGTTGCATTCAATTCGGTGTGGAATGCACTCTGACAAAGCTTTAACATTATGTTGTCGTAAGCAGTGACGCGTTCCAATTAACTGAGATTTATTTTTCCCTTAGCCCGTCCAAATACATTATCAAAGATTTAACTCGGCAGGACAATTGTTCCCAATTTTCGAAACACCTCCACAATGTTCACTTAATTTGTTCAAGCTTTCGGCTGTTTCAATGTGTTGCTTTGGGAAAACATGTCACCTGATTGTAAAGGTTTGCGGATTGGGTTCCTCTTAAATATATTTATGATGGCTTCATAAAACAAACTCAATTGATTTCAAGAGAATTAAAATTATTATCATCTTTTTAAACAACAGATAGTCAAATTCGTTCATATCGTTTAAAATATTGCACTAAAAAAGAATTACGTATAGTTAGGGAATGCTTCTAGTTATTGTTATATTATATTAGATATAAGATGTAACGTTAATTATGAAAACGGTATTAAATAATATCTTGCAAGTCGAAATCCAATTAAAACTCTCCGAGTCACGATGACCAAACAAATATTAGGAAGGCTAATTTGTCAGCTATTTTATGAGTCATGCATTCCCATTTTTTCGTTCAAGAATATAACTGGTTCGTTAATTGAGCTACTGAGCACCGCGTCTTTTGTTGCACGCTAACCACACCCCGCATTTATCTAAGCAGTAGCTTATTTAAAATGATAAACGACCTCCCAATCGATTTGAATAACAAGCAGGCAGATGCTCTTAATCCTTTTGATTTCATTAAACGCATGCGCCCCTCGGCTCCTGTCGGAAATATCACTTGAGTACAGGTCTCGGATCTCGATTCAACCACATATTTTTTATTATAATACACTTAATTTAAATAAAGACCCTTAGACTGTGGAATTTATGTTTTTTATCAATACTCCTTCCAATCATTCCCTTATTACGTGACCAAAAATGTTATAACAGGATTATTATAAACTGTGCAATTAGAGAGTAAAAAAATTAAATGACATCCTATTTTTTAGCCTAACAATATTGTGAAATGGCGGTCATTCGTTTTCATCGAAAAGCTTCTAATGAATTCCCAGCAGACGTTCGTCTGAGTGCTTACCAATCGCAGCGTCATTTGTTTGATCGTTTCGTTAGTACGAAGCCAAGTGAAAAGTCCGTCTACATTAATCACGTCGATGCTGAAATACAATTTTAAGCGGTCGAAAAAATTTACATAAATAATTTATACCCAAGAGACTCTCGTCCTCATTGATTTGTATTAAATATTTCTAGTACTAACTTTTAAATAAGAAGACATGTAAACAAACAAAAGCGCACGTTTTAAAATCTTGCACACCAATGTATTAATTCTCACAATACAATTAAAAGACTGATTTTATTTGAATGAACAATAAAAAAGAAATATAATTTACTGTGTCAGTTTTATAAAATATTACGAAACGAATATAAATAAATTAGCTGTACATATTAAACGGGTATTTTACAAAGCTACAGGGTGTCCGAAATCCACTCATCATGAGAGGCTATTCGACATGTTGTGGGTATTGATGGAGTATTATTTTTGGTTGGTGACTGTGATTGATTCGATTGGATCTCTCTTTCGAAGGCTGGCGTTACCGCGTGCTGTATGGAAACCGAAAATACCACTACGTCATTACATAGGATATCGAAGTTGTATTTTAATTAATCTATAAAAAAAACATGAGACGAAGAAGCGAGTAAAGTATCGAATTAACTTTTTTTTATGTTCACGCACATTAACCAAAGTACAAAATATCTGTAGAACATTTTTTTTTTGTTTTCAAATACAACCGATTAATACAAGCAACCATATAATAAAAAAATCATAATTATAAAACAATTTGTTAATTTTAATCGTAAAATTAACCTAAGTTAGTTTACAATAAATATCTAAGTTGTTAAATGTGTTTACGAGCTCTTATAATTAATTAACCGGTGTCTCTTAGTAGCAAGTGTAGCTGTGAACGCTATCCGTGAGCAATTAGCTCTTGCACTTGCAAAATCATTAATAAGCCTAATGATGTATGTAAATTGAAACCATTTTAAGTTAGTGAAAACTATCACTTTATTTAGTTTCAACAGTATATTTTTGGGACAAATATGTTGTCTACGAATAATATTAAAAAGATTTTAGTGCAACGCCTTTGATGTAAGTGATACCTTGACTGTTATGGTATATGTACATGCTTCCACTTAGCGTAGATTGGTCTCGAATCAGATTTTTATATAACACTCGTTAATATTTGATGAGTTGCTCATAAAATTTATATGTGACATTAATTTGAAATCTCTTTTAGGTATCTTTTCTTTGATAATAATCCTTCATATTTTGAACGTTATAAGTATATCAATTCTCTTTTTTGTCAAAACAATCTTTCAAACCGATGTCAATATAATTTATTAAAAGGAAACACTCCAAGATGCCGATGATGGATATGGCAGTGAACGTTATACAGCCTTGTATCTGTACAACTGATCAACGATTCGATCATCTCTTATGTTCTCGATGTAAGACAAATTATTCTCTGCAATCGCTAGGCCTTTGTATGGCGGCGTCGATTTTATAATTTCTAACGAATTAATAAACTTAGACCACGCCTGTAGGCGTCAACTATATTGTGATTAATAGTTTTAGAGACCTCGAGACTACCGATTAATGATATTTCTCTAAATATATGAGCTTTTTCACCTTAAAATTTTGTGAAGACCCAAGCCAGATAAGTTTGCGATTTTATTTTTATTTTAATAATTTCCTTTAGTAGGAACCTAATTGGGTTCAAAGTTGTCTAGATTCCAGAGTATTTCACCTCCCGTGTTTACTGTATATTGTTACGAACCAAAAAATAAGTCACAAATTATTATTATTTGCATTTTTTAGGTCTCCATAAAAGGTGAATGCACTTAAAATTTATTAAATTAAACAAATAAAATTATCTCATAAACTTAGTGCGTTGAGTTTAAAGAATCCGAGAAAGTTTTTGATGTCTCCTGTCTAGACGTTTAAGTTACGTCTAGTTTTATTGTTCCTGTTGAATACTGTTTCTGAAATACAAATTGACTTTTGTCAACACTGTTTGCTGTAATTGGTATAATGATTACCTTGATGCAACAAAATTTAATTATTTTAAAAAATTAAATTCTTTTTTATCAGTTGTTAATTCTAACCTAAATAATTAGTATTTTTGTATTTTAATCATAACTATCATGGTTTGTAAACAGGTACGGTAGAAATTTGAGCTATTGTCTTGAATTGTTCCTTGTTCAACCACCAAACACTTAATCCTAATAAAGAGGGATGTAGGTAGCCAGCAAACAAAAGGATTAACAAAGATGAAAGGCCAGCTTTAAGGAACTTCTTTTAAATCAAGGCAACGGTACAAGGTAATTTTTAAAACTAATAGTTTTTTACTCACAAAGCTTCACTGACTTTCTGAAAGGCTTGTAAGTTGTTAGAACAGCATTAAATATTTTTAACACAATATGTTAATCCCTTTTAAATGTAACTTTGGCAAAGTTTTACTTTTTTAACTTCCTTTTTGTTTTTTTGTTTTAGGTTTTTTGGAGTTTTTATGTTTTTTTTTTAAATAACATGGAAGAGGATTTAAAAAGCATATGTTTCGACATTCTTGATTTCATCTAAATGCCAACATTATTGTATTTCCGAAAAATTATATCAAGGAAATGCTTCAGATTCTTTGATTCGACCGTACTAAATATTAGATGACAATTTTCGTAACTCGCAGATATCTCTCAAAATTAAAAATAAAGATATGGATGATAAATTTAACTCACTGTATTCTATACACAGTGGATTATTGTAATATGTAAAATATTTATAATCATTTAACATTTCTTAAATCAAAACAAAAGCCAGGTTTCTTCAACACTGTATTCCATTCGATATAAACAGTGTGTTAAACGCTTGTGGCGCTCGGTAATGTTTCTGTCTTCTCACTACAATCGGACGTGACCGACGGCAGGTGTCGACATGCCTCGACAACTTTGGACAACTATCCCTTACTTGCTATTTAGGGAAGAAAAGAAACCATCAAATAAATTTTGTTTCGATCCATCCTTTAACTCTAAAAGCAATACAAATTTTCACAAATGCAAGTCGACGTACTTCGATTAAATGTTTTCGTGAAAGCTTTTCAAGCTATGTAGGTTAAGCACACCTCTAATTACGGAAACTTCCTTTTCCAACTTAGTCTGCAATCAGTTTAATACGTTAATAAGGGGGAAAAATTCTGATTTGAATTGAATTGCGAGTGCTTTAAAAATAGATTCCTCAGTTCTCTTTTACCACCAGCCTCCAATTTATTTTCCTTATTCCCCACAAAGCGCTTATGTACTGAATTACTTGGTGCTTAAGAAAGTAGGATAAAATGGTGTGAACATTTTACAGTGCTCTGGTCTTCAGTGATCTTTAAAGTACTATTTCTATTTCAGAACAATGTCGTTATGATGTGAGAACTATAGTCGTAGTATTACTGAATAATGACTCACATAATTCGAATTATACCAGATTATTAAAAACCATATAATTTAAATATGAAAAATTGTTCACTGAAATAATAATTATCTTTTAGATGATAATAATTTGTTATGTTTCTAAAAATTAATTTTGACGAACATTAAATTCACGAGTAATAAACTAATAATGATGAGGTCATTGTAAAAATAATTACCAAATCATTAAACCTATCAAATATTTTTGGTTTACGAAGATTTGACTAATATAAAAGTATTTTTGTCGTACCCAATATAAGAACGCCATTGGTATTCAATATTTATGATACATGCCAACCTCCTTGTCGTGGACACGAAAACGGGTTGAATGAATACATTTTTTGTTACATACTATTTCACTTGTATCTTGCGAAGTCACTACTTAGGTTAACCGTGTTGTGGGCGGTTACGGAGATGAGTATTACAATAAAACATGTATGGTCAACAATAGCTGTATAAGTTTACATTCTATAGCGATTCTCTTCTAATATTATAGTCATCACATCAAATATAATACTCATCCGGATCAAAAAAAAACTTTAATGCCGTCCATATGTTTTTTTGCTTGTAAAAGAAAAACCCGAAAAGATATAAATTTCGTAAGCTTTCTTTGCTGATGGAACATTTTTGCGAATCCTAAGTAAATGATTGCATAACGAATAATTTTTATAGAAATATGATATCTGACAAATCTGTAAATGTTGACTTTAAATCTCGGGCACCTGAGCTAACATGGTTGATTTTCAAAGTAACTTATCCTTTTATATGTCTTATTTAGTTTATTGCATATTATGGACAAAAAAAATTACCATGCAATTCGTTAAAGAAAAAACATAATTTTTCATAATATACAACATTTCTGTTTTGGTAATGAAATTATGTTAATCGGTCACTTCCATGATACCGACATATACATATTTTTTTTAATTTTAAATCTTTCTAATTATATTATAATCAAGTTCTGTGGAGATATAAAAATTTGGTATTTTTATTTTATTTGTTAAACAGAATTATTTGTAGCATTAAAAACTTTAATTTTAATTCAATTTTTCACAATTCACATCAATACACTGTTGGGTAAGCCAGCTGGTAAAAATTTCACGTCATACCTATTTACTAACAAATATATTCAAGAATTTTTACAAGCTATTCCTTTGTAAGTAATAAAATGTTTTTATAGAGCATCTGATGCGTATTCTTCAGTCTAGCAGCGGTCAATGTTTATTTTGTTAGGGTGACTATTGTGGCCTATACGATGGTCATTGTAGTCAGACATATTTTTTTTTATGTTATTGCTGATGATATTTTGAATGTTTGTCTTTCCGCTCAATGTGAAGGCTAGTGAGGTGTAGGCCGTTTCTCTATTGTGTGGGATCCGTCCCTCAAGCATAGTAGCAGGGTTTACCTTCCCATCTCGTATTGTAAGTCTTCTATTGTAAGAATGCTTAATGTTGGCTCACTTTGTGTCGAATAATCTTGATATTTTATTATAATTTATAGAATGAATATATTTTTAGAGATTGATATTATATTTAAAGTTTCATTTCTCAAAAAAATATATGGTAGAACATAGTAACATACAGGTAGGAGGGTTTTATGAAAATGTTTGATTTCATAATAAATTTAAAAATATAAATATTACCTAAATATTAAAACTCTTAATTTTAAAAATTTGGGTGCGTTAAATTCATAGAATTAATATGTTGTCATAATAAATATTGTATTTTTTTATCTTAAATTTAGCGCTTTTGTTAAACTCGGTAATAAGAATATTACTAGGTACTCTACGTAAGAGAAATGGGAGTGTTTTATGATTATTCAACTACGTTTAATGAATCATTGTTTTAATTATTAAATATAACGGATTTTTAAGTACAAATACGATATCCTTATTATAACAATCATAAGTGAAAATAAAACATTATTCAGTTGGAAATAGTTCAAAACTTTTCATGTTTTGTGAGCAAAATTGTTGCTACACAGTAATTGTCTTGATTAAAATACCTACCTACATATGTACCTGAACGTAATATGACGTGAACACTAGACGCCTTTGCTGGAGTCTGTCTATCTTCTATTGTCTTGTGATATTGTATTAAACTATTTCAGCTAATCGTTATATCGTTATAGATTTTTAAGTTTCAAAAACAAAATTTAGTTTTTTACAGTATTTAGTAAACTATTGCTTATTAAATATATTGGATATATTCTTGAAATTTGCCTTTGGAAATATGGAGTCAGAAATACACAAGTAAATAACGTAACAATAAGACTACTATTTTAAAACCAAATATAGTTAAGTTATATAAATAAATAAAAATTTCCATTTTATAATTTGATACAATATTTTTAAAGTGTATCAGTTTGTCAGCTGTTCAATTTATATTGGAAGTGGTTATTTTACAGCAACAGGGAACGTTATCGTGGCTCATTAGCGCGTTATATTTCATCAATTATTTTAGTGTGGCTTGGCTGCTCGGTGTTCAAATGCCAATGGTTGGTTTATATTTTCTATTTAATATAAAAACACTTTAATTTTTGTTTACTCCTTGATTAATTGAATGAAAATTATTCACATTAGTATGGAATGTCGTGAATTGTCGAAATATTAGGTCTTAAATATTATATTTTGTCAGTGGTCCCAAAATTACTTCTAATTTTCTAATCTACAAATGTTGAAACAATTATTAATTAAAAATTTGATTAAAACTATACTGATAATAATTAAGGGACGTCTATAAGACTTACTTCAGCTTTTCGGTTAGGCAAATGTAGTATTCATTTATCACTAGTTTATCGTAACAAACGCATTCCGGAGAACAAAAACTTTTCTTGTTATAACAATGATATAGAAAGAGAATTTTTTAATAAATGCGTATCTTGAGTGTGCACATCTCTTAAGTAATTTGATTTCTTATACACCTACTATATTCCATTAGTTTTAAATGCACGTGTTAACGCTGAATGTTAACAAAAAACATCCACCGTGACTAACAGTTTAACATGTTTGTTCAATACACAAGTACGCGTGAAATTGTGATTATGAACACAAATAAAAGAGGTTCCAATCGACCCAAGGCGCTATTCATTATTCGATCCGATCAACCGTCTGCCGGTTAAATGATCGTTTATATCTGATATGAATTCGAATAATTTGTAATTGATTTCGAGCCACCTTAGCAACTCATAATTATGATTGTAAATTTTGATATATTTTTTTTAATTATTTGTCATTTTTGATTTCAAATGTATAACCGGCCCGAGAAATATTTATGTTGTTTCTTTACTGTTTGAATGGATGTTTGGGTTTTGGTTTTCATTAGTCCTAGTTCTTCTTATGATATGCAATAATTAATGAAATAGTTATAAATAAAATAAAGTGAATATTTAGTGGACAATCTAACTATACGATAAATTTTGTTTTCTACTCCGAATGTTCCTTAGTTCCAAATGAATTGAAAACAGTTGATGACTTTATATCCTTATTTAGAAACAAATTTACATTACCAATTATGCCTTCTATTTACACATAAATAACTCTGCAGTTAATAGTTTACTTCCGGCAATTGACAGCAGTTACCTAACTAGACCGATATGAGATTATCAATAAGATAAAATAACTATTGTAAACAATTTCATTTAATGTTAATGTTATTTAAATGTCGATACAATATTAAATAGTATCTATTCGAAAAGAAATACTGGATCAGAATACGTGGATGAAAACTATAAAAATGATACTTTTATAGAGATAAAATGTAATCTACATTTATAAAATAAGAAAGAAAGATAGGTATGGACTTTAACTGTGCAGTAAATTTAAATACGAAATGGTTCTTAAATTTTTGCTTTAATATTATTGGTACGAATTTTATAGATATTTATTGACATTCACGAGTACAGGGAGTAATATAAATAGACGGTTATTGTGTCTCTGCCATCATTATATCTCTGATAAATTTTTAAACACTGTATTGTGGTCGATTCGATTCGGTTTTTGTGCGCCGGCGCTTATTTTGAATCATAATAGCCGTCAGTTAGGTTAGGTCAAGATAAATCTTAAACAATATTTTTATTATTAAATCCTCGTCGTTAATATATATTCTAGTGTCATTATTATTTCATTTATTATTGCAAAGAATACAATTGTGATATAATCTTTATGTAAATTGAGTTGTTATTTTGATTTTTTTTTAACATTATAATTTCGTAAATCCTAGTTACGATATTCTTTTAAAAACAATTAAACATATTACAATTTCAGACAACTCGATAAATATATTGATGCGCCATAAAAATAAATAAAGTACCCTGACTGATCCAATATCTGGTACTAACGCCTTGAAAATGTTAAATAATTTTCAACCCCACCCAGCTAAGAGGCTTTTACATGGGACTCAGCGTGTTAAAAGCCTGATTTATTATTTTCCGAGCATATTATTCCTTTGAATTTTACATTTCTGTCAGTTTCTTGTTGAGTATCTACGTATTCTTAATGTAGATAATTGAAACTATTGTGCTTAATATTGTAACTTTCAAATGGTACAGAAGCGATTTAATTTAAATAATCACATGTATAGCTTGACACCTATGCGCATATCAACACGTTGGAGTGTACTTGTCTTTCAAGTATGTAAGGTTTCTTATCACGAATCCGGTGCTTATTCTTCAACTAAACATTACGCTGTCCATCGAACGTGACTCGTGGGCCTTATTATAATTACAGATCAGCGATTGTTGTGCCCATAAAATGTATAATTTATAAAAGCAGAACATAGAACAATCCCGGAGAGGTCCGTTAATATTTTTTTTCCGGGATGTCGTTGCTCGAGCGTGTTACACATTAGTTTTTGCGGTATAATAAGTTACAATGTAACGGGTGATGGTATGTTTTTTGTGTGTCAATGTTTTATGATGAATTATATCGAGATGTTATACAGTTATGTGGGTCTAATCTGATGTATTTCGACGACTGCGCTACAGTTCTGTGTGGCGGCCTTCAAAGACTGAAAATATCTTTTTGCTTAATGAAGTAGACATCACTCAATTAGTTAATTTCATTTTCTGAGCTTTGAATAAACTCTTTTATATATTTCAGTGATAGTTTATAAGTGTTGAACATACACTATTTCAATATACATGTATATTAAATTTTTATACAAAATTGTTTATAAAAAGTGTACCTACTGTTAAAAAAATATTTTTTATTTGTGAGTGACGCCAGATAAGGTATGCCAATGAGTATAAGAAGTTTAATAATCCTGATTTGTTCCGTCAACAAATTGAGTATGAAATTCTTTTCATTTAAAAAATTCTTACCTGCCTAACATGACCGCTGTCCAATGTGAGAAATTCAAGTTGCAATTTGGCGTCTATTGTAAGAGAACAAAAGCTTGTGATGCATTAATAACACAGGTGCATCGTTTTCAAACTTCGTCCGTCCTGCGGTGCCCAAATGCTACGTGACCGGTTTTATTTTATGCAATTCTCGGTTTTGATAGCGTTCATTTGTGATAATTGCCGTTAAACTGAGGGTCTATTTTTATATGTTTCATCCCTTTTGTGACGTTAGCAGCCGTGTATATTAATAGTTCGATATGAGTTAGGCATGTACGGTTGTATACATAATTTCGTTTCGTTTATTTTATACATATTCTCTTAATTTTTTTCTTCATATTAGATTCGTTTTTATGTAATCATATAAAATCATTTTTTTTATTTTCGGGGTTATTTATCTTTAAAGGATCTTGTTGTTCTTGATTGGTCATGACGCATGTTCTGAATTCCGCAAATGTTTTTAGCATGACTTGTGACATACAATGGTTAGTCCATTGCAGACATTTGTTCAAGTTCTATTGTTACAATATCTGCGTTATCAATATGTCATTTATACTGATAAAAGTACAATAAACAGGAATGTAAGATAACAATATTAAATAGCACAATGCATCTGTTTTATCAAGTCATTTTAAAGAGAGTTTTCACGGAGGCGTGCTAAATAAAGTCGGGGATATACGTATATATTTAACAGATGAAGTTGCAATCATGCATTCCACCGACAGTCACTGCAAATAAAAGAATGCGATAAACTAAAGTAATAACGAGTGAAAGAGAATCATCGCGAAGCACGTACAGCAATTCGTTCTAATAGTCGCAGCCGACAAAGCCACTATTTTGTGGCATTGTTTTGTTAGGACGATGAGGGTCGTTGGGCAACGCAGAATCCTCGCCACCAGAAACGTTCTTGCTTTGCAACCATGGCGCCCGTTTTTTCAACGAAAACGTGGGGGGCGGTTTGAAGTGGCTCCCGGTAATAATAAATGCATCTAAGACAACTGTTTCATGTCACACTGTTTGAATACAAATTGTAATAAATCGTCACACTGCTGGACCTCACACTTGGAAAGATTAAAACTTAATTTAAACGTCAAATATGACAATATATTTGCAACTACTAATGTCTTAATTGAAAATCATATTTTGTTAACTTGTAATGTATACTCATTTATTAATTATATTTTTTTTGAAAATTTCATCCAGGAATGCTGCTATACTTCCGTTCAGTAATGTGAAACTGTTTATTATATTAAAAGTTACCGAGACACCAATTTGTTACTATCAGTTTTAATGGCTCCATTAAAATATCTTAGCTAGTAGTATAGTAACCTATGACTGTTTCGGCTTGCTGTCCATGTAAGTAATGTGTTGCGGTTGATCGGTTTGATTCAGATAACTAACAATCATTTTAAACATCCTCCGACATCATCGTTTGTTTCTTTTATGAGTCACCGTTTTAAATATGAATTTATGGAACAAAACATAATAGAATTATGTCCTTTTTGTCGAAAGTCTATTCATCTCATTGACGAAATAATAAGTTATATTATTGCAGCTAGTAAATAAAAAAGACGTTGAATCATTTATGATCATCGCAATATTTAAATACAAAGACAATTGATTTTTTTTGCTCTATTATGATAAACTTGTTAAAAAAACTAGAAAATCTGTTTAAATATCAAGCTGAATTTAATTGAATTATCTAATATCATTGCTATAAAGAGAAGCAAACATATCGTACAGTTTACTGATTTATTTGTCAAAGCCTCAAATGCTATTGAGAGTTTGTTTAACAGCAAAAGTATCATTTTTCTATTGTCTCTAGTAAAACGTAAGTCCTTTCACTCTCTGCCGCTTGTGTTTGCTTTGTGACCATTGCTTTAGGTAGGTAAGCACAATATGGATTTTCTATCTTTACGTATGTACATATGTGCATGAAAACATGCACGTTTGCTTCAACTTGAAGTTACTCTATTGAAATATCCTATGTTGAACTGTAAACATTTGACAGTTGTTAGGATATGAAATTTTTATTAAAATTTTATAAAAGTAGGTATATATTTATTTGATTAGGTGGCCTGGTAATTTTAACTCAAATGTCTTTAAAAAGAGAGGATTTATATTTGACTACATCAAATTTAGAAATATCCATCATATTCTTTGGCCATCACGACACAGTTGTCCGTTAACTTAGAGACGGCATTAGTGTAATATTGCTTTTGTCACGTGTGGCATTTTTTGCTGAGGTCTGGACTAATGTGTCATCCATCTTAATTGTGTAAGAAATTTTTATCCTGACGAAATTCCTCCAACTATGGATTACTTAATAGATACATAAATTGTGAAATTGTTTTAAGTCGTTAATTAGTAAATAGCTTTAGTCGCACGTGCTAGTGTCTTTAGTTGAAGTAAAACAAACAATAGCCAAATTCACAAAAGCCTCTTCTCGGAAAAGAGAAAGTAAACCAATATTTGTTTACTTTGTATAGTAAATAAATATTGCTTTACTACATTCATACATTTTGCTTGATTATGAAGTTAGATTTCTCTTAAATACAATTTTTTTAAACATAGAACTGAAATGTTCTTCTGAAATATATGGATAGTAAAATATGTAGTTTTGTTTTTAATAAATATTAAAGGTTTTAATATTTATATTCAATCTCTGTATATCAATTACAATAAGAAGTTCATAAGTGGGATGTATTTTATCGTTTTACGTTTATCTTCGTAGGTACATTATGAATCAAAATTATTGCAATTTGTTCTGCCTTATATGTATTGGTTTATATTGTATAAGTTTCCTTTTAAATACTATTATAGATTGCATCTTGTAACTCGTTTACCATGATTCAAAGGAGGCTCACAAGTTACTCTATCCTTTTTTTGAAGTTATTCAACTTATTTATAACATTTGTAAAGGAATTGTGTATTTTCTTCATATTTCGATATAGCATTATATTGTCCAGTCTTTTGGATATTCTTGGGTCTTGTCAAACAAAGAGCTACCTGCGTTTCCTAAAATTTTAGTTTAACGAGACCTAAAAATATATTTTGAAAATAAAAGTGTTTCTAATATAACCCAAAACCAATTGCGACATTAGCCCAACTTAGGTAGCCGTAACACTAACTACAAATTCATTTATGTTATTGCTTAGGCATAATTTTGTATTGTATGTTACCTTTAATATTTTTTTAGGACCATTAACCTCATTGTTTTGGCTGCTCACAAACTTTTTCGACAATAAACCTGCACATCTATTTAAACAATAAAAGGTTTTATTTCTCTCCATTGTATATTTTGTCATCTGAATTATTCAAATATCTTCATTTGCATCTGTTTTTTATTAATTCCAGGTGGCAGATAAAGCTTAATTAATCGACGTAACAAGATTTATAAACATACTTTATTAGTTGTTAATCTAGTTACTTAATTTTCTTTACTAAGAACTTTGTTTAACTTTGAACAGAAATCCGCCTCGCCGGAAAAGTTTGTTGTAATGATAGGTTTCGAAAAACAATTAGACGGTGGTCTTTGTTTAAGTTACGTTTTATCTCTAAGATTTATTATATTCGGGGCGGATTGTTATCTCTGCTCTAATTCGATGGAGCACTGCTCTGAAGCACATTATTTAGAGAGGCCAGGTACGAACGTTTATCAGTTTTAGTTTTTTGTCGTAACTTTTGTTGTTATTTGTATCCCTCAGATGTTTTAATCTCGCGGGGGCCTTTCGGACCCGATCATTACCTTAAACTTTGGGGGCGTATTGCGTCCGGATGCCTAGCTATTATAAACATTCTATTAAAATAATACTCCGTTGTTCACTAAATTAGATACATCGCTAAATATTTTTTAATGACGGTATAAGAAATTCATTGGGCTGTTTGTTGTTGAATTGTATTAGTTAAATGAACAGTTTGGAACGATTTTAAAATAGCCCTATTATTTTACCCATATAAACGATGCCCAAATGGAAACAAATAAAACCAATTTTATTTGTCATCACACAGAAAGTGTCACACTTAGTTATTATCAAGTTACTAGACCATGACTGATGTTCTTTTGTGGCATGGTTCTATTGTCATAGAAAGAAATTGAAAATTAAACTGTCACTAACACATTGTTATGGTTTGGAATACATTTTACACTGATTATGTATTTTTAATACATAAATATCTGAGAGAATTTTGTTGAAATATTTTTGTAGCTTTCATGACATGCAATTTATTTTTAATTCGAGCGATGTCGTCACCATTGTTGGTGTTCCAAGTTTCACGTAGAAGCGGAAATGAAAAGAAATTTCCAAGAGAACCTTTCCGAATACTAATATTATTTGTCAACAGACGTCCCTAGTTTTCACAATAGCCATCTTTGAGAAGCCCCGCCCCGGAAGGAATCAATTATTTAGACTCCTGTCCGAATGAGCGTCAAATGGGCAAATTGTTTGTTTAATAACATTTTGTCGCTACTACAAAAGTCAACTCAAAATATATAGCCTTGCTTTTTTTTATTAAATCCTTATATTTGTATCGAAGAAATGTCTCTATTTGAAACGGACGTGTTTGTTCTCTTTGTTAGCTTCCTGCCTTTTAGACTTTTTAACAGTTTTATCAAGTTTTTAAGGTCGTAAATAATGGATTAAAATAAGACATATTTTATACTTATCGCTTACAGATAGTTTCTACCTTACTTTTTTATCTTATTATATAATTTTAGTTTGCGTATCTGAAACGTATATAATTACTGTTTACTATCATGGTGTTGTATTTGAAAAATTGTGTATTTTTTTCAAATTTATTAAAGCTTTTATTTTAATATTTGTAATCTATATAATGTGACATATTATTTGAAAATGAAATATTTATTTGGAAATATTATCTAACATTTTAATGTTTTATCTATGTTTGAATTTGGTTCGTTATGACAATCACAATATCTTATTTTAACGATTGTTCGTGTTAAAACTGTTTGTTTGAGACATATATAATATGAAAACTATTTAAGGCGATACATCCAAAAATCTTTACTTATATCATTAGTGTTATACACAATACAGTAGCCCACAAGTTTTTTAAAGAGCCATTTACATGCCGAAACGTTAACCAAATTATGGTCAGAATAAATTTTCTTTTAGAAATTTTATTAAAATTTGTCCTACGTAACCAAGAGACAGCAATAAAACATAGTTAAAAAAACATTCGATGATTCATCCTGTTTACAAAGTAGATA